>CM076581.1:1474589803-1474812230 GCA_034641835.2 Pinus albicaulis
AGTCTGACCAAGTCAACAACGCTTCCATGGAGGGAGTGGATCACCTTGAAAGACAACACAGTATGAATGGGGGAGAGATCATTTGGTGGAGGAAACCATAATGTGTGGGGCCAAGGTAATAAGGCTTTCATTTGTATAAAGGGAGGACAAGGCAGCTATAGAACGACATGTTATTGAGTATTGATTTTGGTCTGCATGACTATTTGCTTTCTCCAGTTGTTTAACTGAGACTGTTGTGCTGCTTAGCACAAAGGAATTCTTGTTTAGGAATCCTTCTCCCTTCTTGAGAGGCCTCTTGAGGGATTTTAATTCATTTCTGCACATCCAGGCTCAAGGCCAAGCCACCTCCTTCAGCTACAACGTTATTCCTGTAGCAGGAAACATTGTGTTGCAAGGTGTTGCAGTGGAGGGTTCCACAACACCACTTCTAGAGCTTATCTTTCAAAGGAGGGAGCTTCTATTCCTCTGGGAGGTCAGTGAGGAAGTTTTAAGAGCTAATTGCATATCTTTGGCATTAGGCCAAGCACTTCCCATCTCCTAGAACGCAGTCCATCTCCTTGACTACGTTATTTCTGAGTATATTTGCAGTGGGGGTTTGCACCACTATTTTGGAGGGTAAGATCTTCAGTGATTGGATCAGCCTTTCACCTGAAGGATCCTTTGGATGAGATTAATGTATCATATGAAGCATCTTCAATTATATCCATCCATTTCTAGTTCTTGAGTTGCAGCTGCTACCCTGCAACTCCGGCATTTTGGCAGTTTTTCATATTTCAGCCAATCCTTCCATGATTGACTAGAGATTGTGTTTGGGAGCTTAGATCTTCACTCCCAATGTTGTATGAGCCATAAATTTGTACATCCATGTAGTGACATATGCTATCAACAGTTTCTCTTATAAAACGACGCAGTCATAGCCTTGGGAATTCTTGTGTAGCAGTGTTTTATCATATTTTATGTACATGTTTCTTGAGGCTTATTTTTGCCTATGTTGAGTAGCTCTTTCCTCAGGATCTTGTATACCTTTTGCTGCTATGATATAATATGGTGGATATTTGGATATTCTGCCATTCTATGTGTTAATGTATCACTGCTACTCCATTATTTTGTTTACATATTGATGTATCTCCAAACTTGGGATGTTATAAGATATTCCCAATCTTGTAGATTTTCCCTATTTTTGGATATTATAGTGGTATAAAAGCATGATCTTTGGCTCAGCCTGTGAGTTTCAGCCATAAGAAGATAGAAGAAATCAGGAAGATGAAATAATGAGCTTTCTCTCATCACTTTTCAGATACAGGAAGGACCTCTCCGAGGAGGTTAATCAGAAAAAGAAGAAGACTTGAAGTGAAACTCCTAGAGGGTTTCAAGAAGAGGAAGAGCCATGCAATTCCTATTCTCAAAGAGAGAAATACATGAAGCATGAAGAACACTTGGAATCTAAAATTCTAAGTGACTACCTTGCTTAATACAAAGCTAAACCTAGAGCCTTCAAGGAGACTCTAGCTTTACCACAGTTCATTCAGCTGGAGGAAGAAAGAAGACCCTACAGCTATGGGATGATAAGAGGTAATAGATTCCTATTGTCCATTTTTGATGGATCACTCACATGTGTAGTAGAGGCTTGGGTGATGAATCTAGAGGCTTTATTCTTGCTACATCCAGTAGTAGAGAGAGAGACTGTAGAAATTGCAGCACTGCACCTTGGAGGTGAAGAAAATGCTTGGTGGTTCAGCCATTTGAGCCATGCAAGGGTATCTACTCTTGCTGATTTTTCTCAAAGGATGATCATGAGATTTGGTAAAATGAGGGAGAGACCCTCACCACCAGTTGAAGAGGCATATACCAGCCTGTCACAGTCATGGAGGAGCAGCCTTCATCTTCAGCAACTGGAGAAGTGTTGGAACGGGGTCTCGTAACAAGCTGCGAAATTAGTCCATTTTGATTATTTTTTATTATATTTAGTATAGCGCAGGGGTTTTGGGATGAGTCAAAGCTCCAAATGCATTGTAATGGGTCAAAGGGTAAACTAGGGGTCCAAAAACCATGGGTTGTGGACCATAGGAAAGTCGAGGCTAGATTATTATAAATAGAGATGTATTTTGTATTGAAAAGGATAGGATTTGATGAGCTATCGATGCGATCTTTGGTTTAAGCTATCTATTTTGGTTTTTGGGGAACAGACTCCTGCTGGCTGTGTGCGTGGAGATCCTAGTCCAGCTATGTGCGGACCCTGCTGCTGTGTGCACAGGTTGGGAAGGGAATTGTAAGGGAGATTGATGAATGAATTAAAGTAAAGGATTATTAGAGATATGAATCTGTGAGTAATGTTGTATGAATTGCTGGTAATTGTTGTGTTATGTATTTTCTATCTTTTCGCTGCGAAGGTTTGTGTACAGAATGTTTGGATCTAGATCTATTCCGCTCTATCTATATAATGTTATGTTGATGTTATAGAAAGCCTATAATTATAGATCTAGTGCACGTGGATGCAAATAGATACACAATTAACCCTGCGAAGAAACAAGGTAATATGGGAATTATAGAACAGAACACAGCTCTTCTTGCCTTACCCTTCCTTTCTCAGGGTGCGGAAACCTGGTTCCATCACCCACCCATACTACTTCGGGTGAGACTGTGATCTGCGAAAGCAAGTCACTGCCGAAAGGGCCAGTAGTATAGGGGTTTGTTGGCAAACCTTGCACACCAAACCTGGGTCAGGACCCCTCAAGCCAACAAATTATTCCATTTCTAGGACAACAAGGAGTCTGAGAAACGAGATCGGGTAATGGCATTGGAGATCTAATGCGAGGTGGAATGAGTGATATTCTGGGTGGAAGCACAACGCGGAGTGGTAAGAACTATCGAAACATTCAAGAAGAGGATCACTCTGCTCATAGTTCACCGAGACCTACATAAGGTCTGTCAGCTGCCCCAACATTAGGGCCCCAGGAAGATAAACTAGAGGAGCCCATGGCGGCACACTTAAAGTTACCTACTTTTAAAGGAGCAACCGATGAGGACATGGATCGATTTTGGTTCGTGGCCGATTCGGTATGGATGGTGCAAGGGGTGGTAAGCGATACTGTGAAGAGAGCACAACTATCCTTGGCTTTCGAAGACGGGGCGCTAGACTGGTATATGCGGTATATATCTCAAAAATGGAGTGCAATGCTTCAAAATATTAAGGATTCCCTAAAACAACAATTCCGAAAGTCGAAATCCTATTCCCAACTGGTGGTGGAAGTAAAAGACTTCAATCAAGGAACATCTGAGTCGGTATGGGAAGCCGATCAATTGTTAAAGAAAGTGATCAGGGAAGGTGAGTTCAAGTACGATGACAAACAACAAACGGAATGGTTCATTGCTATGCTGCTACCTCACTTATGCATACCCATGAGCCACTAGACCTTCGAATCGCAGGAAAAAGCCTTGGAAGTTGCCATGAAACTTGAAGTTGCACCTAAGTATGACACGAGGGAAGGAGTGCAGCAAATTCAGGAGCAGATCGGAGCCATACACATAGAAATACAGAGCTTATGGATGGAACGGGGAAAAGGAGTCGGCACAGACCTCTGGTGCGAAGATTGTCGGGTAGCAGGACTCCATGATACAACCTAGTGTCCTCCGATAAATAGGGGTGAATTGAAGCAAAAATGGTGTAGGTTATGCCAATCTATAGGGCACGATAAGCAGAATTGTTGTACATATGACTTGTTGGTAGATCGGGGAAACCTTTATCGGGTACAATCCGATCCTGCCTCTCTGAGATCCCCCGCGACCTTTGGTAGCTCTCCTGTAGGGGGCAGGGGGGGACGGGGAGGGAGTGCAAGATGAAGACGGGGCCAACTGATCTTCTACAAATGTGGAGAGGTATGGTACTTCACCAGGGACTGCCCAAATCCCACTAGGAAATCCTATAAATATTGTCGATAGCTGGACCATGAGATCAAAGACTGCCCGATCTTGTTAACAAAAATGAAGGACAAATAGTCTACCCTGACACAAAATGTACAGAGAGTCAAAATGGAGCTAAGGAGAGGAGATCCCAGTATAAAAGTCATAACGTGTAGCATGGTCACCCAGGAAGCAAGGGAGGAGCTTGCTGCTCAGAAGGAACCAAATCCCAGGAAACAGGAGTCGTTGGAAGCCCCTACGCAGCCGCCAGCACACCTCTAGATAGAAGAGGAGGTTGAAACCTTGTTAAGGGCATGCTTGAAGCCACTACACAACCCACAGGCTGGAGAAAATCCTCAAGTATTGCTACAGGACTACGCAGCCCGGCCCAACACAGCGGCTGAGGTTAAGGAAGTACACAAATTACACAGCTACAAAAGGTGCACCGAGAGGGAAATGCGATTGACTGCCCAGATTGGTGACTATGAGGTAGATCAGGTTATTCTTGATCTTGGATCTGAGGCGAACGTCTTACCAAAACAGACATGGCAATGAATGGGAGAATCTAAATTAGACTAGTCCACCATCCAGTTGCGAATAGCGAATCAATAGAAGATCATCCCTTTGGGAAGCTTACCAAAATTTGTGGTCGATATTGCAGGAGTAAAGGTCCTAGCTAACTTTGAGGTCATAGAAATTGTGGAAGATATGGATCTCTATCCTGTACTCCTAGGAATAGATTGGGCTATCGACGTAGGGGGTGTCATTAATCTAAAAAAACGTAGCATGGTGTTTGAGAAGAACGGTGCATGTGTAATAAAACCACTAGATCCCACTGAGGGTATACGGTATACAGAACCAGCATACGAAGAGGAGGAACTTGATCACATCTACAAGATGATGGCACAGGATGGTGACCCTGCAACAGGCAGAGTATTCGATTGGGAGAAAAACAGGCAGTACTTTTCTGACTCGGATGAAGAACTTGAGAGTTGGCAGACCCAACTACACAATGTCTCAGCACTACAATTCCCTTGGGTTGCAAGGACCCTCTACTGCATTACTTCGGAGGTAAGGGACCTTCCCCACTTTGATGAGTCTAGTACTGTCCAGGATTTCTTAAGAACATTAGAGGCTAGGGTGCCAAAATATCGGTGGCTCTGGGCACTCAATCTGGCACTACGTGGCACACCTGCACGTTGGTTGGATACCCACAAGAAATCATTTCCAGACTGGGAGACGTGTCAGGATAGGATGGTGTTTCGGTTCGCACCTCCCGCTGATATGCACACCAAGATATTCTTGGGGCCCGGGAATCCCCACACGCATCTGTGTACTTGGACAACCAAATGGGCCGACCGATCCCCAGACGAATGGATCCATCTATTTATACATGCTTTGGGCCCTATCCCTGCTACCTGGTACTTAGATGTAGAGTTACATCAGCAGACCCACCACTGGGAAATATTAAAAGAGGACTTATTGGAACGTTCGGACTTATTGGGTGCACAGAGATGCTTGATGAAGCCCTGCAATACATTGATGCATTCATCCTTAAGAAGAATCACCCACACACCCCACTAGCTGTTCTGACATGGGAGGCCCAGATGCAAGACATAGTCAACTTCCGGAGCTTGGTGATTAATGAAGAAGAGAATAACCTACGGAATATTTCTATTCCGGAATCTGAAGGGGAACGTACCGTTATTGGACCATTGCTCCAGGATGTTGATGTAACGCAACCTCTCCGGCTACGCGAAGTTAATATTGGGACAGAAGAACACTCTAAGCTGGCTAAAATTGGGGATTATTGGGATGAAGGCACTGTGGGAAAAACTGTTGAGCTACTTACGGAGTACCAGGACTTATTCCCTACGAATTTTTCTGAGCTCAAAGGAATCACTGGGTACCTCGGCATTATGCACATCACTCTGAAGCCTGGGGTGCGGCCCATCAAGCAGCGGCCCTACCGGTTGAATCCTAAGTATAAGAAAAAGGTCAAAGAAGAGTTGGAAAAAATCCTGACAGTTAGATTGGGTAAGCCCAATGGTCGTTCAGGAGAAAAAAGCAAAGGGGGAAATACACATCTGTGTGGACCTACGGAAGCTGAACGACGCCTGCGTTCATGACCCCTTCCCTACTCCCTTCTCTGATGAAATCCTTGATAGCGTGGGTGGCCAGGAGGCCTATTCCTTAACTAAGGGATTCTCGTGATACCACCAGATCAGAATTTCACCTGAGGATCGTAGTAAGACCACCTTTGCCACCGAATGGGGTTCCTTCTAGTATAGGGTCATGCCCTTTGGTCTTAAGAACGCACCTGCTATTTTTTCAAGGGTTGTAGTGGCTGTGTTCAAAGAATTTATTCGTAAGTTCCTGGAGGTTTACTTCGATGACTGGATGGTTTTTGGCTTAGTGAAATAACATGTCTCGAACATGCGATTAATGTTGGATGCATGCCAAAAGCACCAGATCTCCTTGAATATCAAAAAGTGCATCTTCTGTGTACTTGTCGGAATCTTGCTTGGACACATAGTCTATCGACAAGGAATGATGGTTGATCCTACAAAGATAGCCGTAATTATAAACCTGGCAGCCCCCACAATGGAGAAACAGCTGCGCTCCATCTCGATCACACAGGCTATTACATAAAATTCATTCAAGGATACGCTCTGATCACAGCACCCATGGAACAGGTACTAAAAAAATATGTCTCTTTTTTCTAGAATGATGAATGTCAGAAGAGCTTCGAACTACTAAAAGAGAAGATGATTTCTGAACCCATACTGATATTCCCTGATTGGTCAAAATAATTTCATGTGCATGTCAATTCGTCAAGCATTGCGCTGGGCGCAGTGCTCACTCAGCCTGGCGAAGGAGATATTGATCACCCGGTTGCCTTTTCCAGTCGCAAACTCTAAAATTACTCTACCACTTAGTGCGAAGGACTGGCTATGGTGTACGCACTCCAAAAATATCGACACTATCTGCTGGGTGGACACTTTAAGATGTTCACAGACCATTCGGCTTTGAAATACCTGGTCAACAAGCCTGTGTTGGGGGGGAATATTTGCCGTTGGCTATTGGTATTTCAAGAATATGATTTTGAGATCATCGTTAAGCTTGGGAGGTTGAATGCAGGTCCGGATCATCTGTCTCATATCGATACAGGGGAAGAGCCCACTAACCTGGATGAAGGCTTACTCGATGCACAACTGTTTACCATTAAGATGGTTGATGCTCACTTTGCTGATATCATTAAGTTCCTTACTACGGGCGTGGCCCCTGCTGCGTATTTGGTACAACAGAAGAAGGAGTTGGTTACCCGGGCTACAAACTTTACTATCATCATAGGATAGTTACACAAGCTAGGCACCGATGAAGTACTTCGCAGATATGTATTGGAACATGAACGGCCCACTGTCCTCACAGAAGCACATGATGGAGTCGCAGGCGGCCACTACGCAGGCAGGGCTATGACACAAAATATTTTAAGGGCTGGCTTATGGTGGCCTACCCTGCATTAGGATTCTTACACCTATTGTAGATCGTGTGATACATGCCAACAAACTGGCCAACCCTCACGACCAGATGACATGCCATTACAGCCTCAAATGGCCCTACATGCTTTTGATAAATGGGTCATTGAATTTATAGGACCCATCAATCCACCAGGAAAGAAAACAGGCGCGCGCTACATTATCACTGCCACGGACTACGTCACACAATGGGTTGAGGCATAAGCAGTAAAATATTGTACTGCTGATACTACTGCACACTTCATCTTTGAGCAGATTCTGACCAGGTTCGGTTGCCCAAAGATCCTAATGAGCGACCGAGGTATGCATTTTGTTAACCAAATGATTCAAGCTTTGAATGAGGAATTCCATATCCACCATGCCAAGAGTACACCATATCATCCCCAGGATAATGGGGCGGTTGAAGCTTTTAACAAAATTTTAGAGCAACCATTAACGAAGGTTTGATGCCAATGTTCACATCCCCTCGGTTCTATGGGTATACCGAACGACCTGCAAAAAGCTGACTGGCAGGACACCCTTCCGAATGGTCTATGGTAAGTAGGCCATCATGCCCATAGAGTATGTTGTTCCTAGCCTATGCATCGCAACATTCATGAATATGGCAGACTCCGATATCATAGAAGAACGCCTGGCGCAACTGGTGGCTTTGGAGGGAGATCAGATTATTGCTCAATTTCACCAATAGGTTCAAAAGGCTCGAGATAAAGCATGGCATGATCGACACATTCACTAGAAGACATTCGTCGAAGGTGATCTCATCCTTTTATATGATAGCCAATTTGAGAAACATCTAGGAAAATTCTGGCAGCACTGGCTTGGTCCCTACACAGTTAAGGAGGTTACGAATGGCGGAGCAGTCCAGTTAGCTACCCTGCCTAGTGACCTCATTCCTGGCTTTGTCAATGGTAATCAACTCAAACCATACCAGGCTGCGGACTATGTGGTCGCATTAGTGCAGTGACTCGGGACGAGTCACAAGATTGTGTTAGGGGACTGTTGGAACGGGATCTCCTAACAAGCTACGAAACTGGTCCATTTTCATTATTTTTTTATTATATTTAGTATAGCGCAGGGGTTTTGTGGCGTGTCAAAGCTTTGAACGCATTGTAATGGGTCAAAGGGTAAACTAGGGGTCCAAAAACCATGGGTTGTGGACCATAGTAAAGTCGAGGCTAGATTATTATAAATAGAGATGTATTTTGTATCGAAAAGGATAGAATTTGATGAGCTATTGATGCGATCTTTGGTTTAAGCTATCTGTTTGGGTTTTTGGGGAATGGACTCCTGCTGGCTGTGTGCGCGGAGATCCTAGTCCAGTTGTGTGCGGACCTTGCTGCTGTGTGCGCAGGTTGGGAAGGGAATTGTAAGGGAGATTGATGAATGAATCAATGCAAAGGATTATTAGAGATCTGATTCTGTGAGTACTGTTGTATGAATTGCTGGTAATTGTTGTGTTATGTATTTTCTGTCTTTTTGCTACAAAGGTTTGTGTACTAAATTTTTGGATCTAGATCTATTCCGCTTTGTCTATATAATGTTGTGTTGATGTTATAGAAAGCATATAATTATAGATCTAGTGCACGTGGATGCAAATAGATACACAATTAACCCTACGAAGAAACAAGGTAATCTGGGAATTACATAACAGAATGCAGCTCTGCTTGCCTTACCCTTCCTTTCTCAGGGTGCGGAAACCTGGTTCCAACACCCACCCATACTACTTCGGGTGAGATTGTGACCTATGAAAGCAGGTCACTGTCGAAAGGGCCAGTAGTATAGGGGTTTTTTGGCAAACCTTGCAAACCGAACCTGGGTCAGGACCCCTCAAGCCAAAAAGAAGCCAACACATTGGAGGAGGAAGCCCTTACATCCATACAATATTCTTCTAAGTTTCCAAAAGGTATGCCGAAATTTCCATCTCTTATCATTTCAACAAACATTATGGATGGGTCTGCATCAGTGCATGTTGTTGATTTAGAGCAACAGAATTGCACTGTGCTATGCAACCTTGAATCATTCAAGGGAGAGATAAACCATCATCCTCATGAGTTATTCTTGAATTGCATACCACACTTGAGGTTGGGGTTTGAACACTTGGAGGAAGAAGAGATAGATGGTAGACATCTTGAAGTGAGAAACAATTTCTCCTTTCTAGATAACACTTTCTCAATGAGCACTCCCCGGCTCAAAGAGAAACTTCTACCTACAGCAGATCCAGAACCTCACTGGTTTTGGAAGGCCATTGATGAAGAGGAGGTCTCATGGAGAGATCCCATTAGAGATGTTGCACTTCAACATGTCATGAAGTGCAACGTTCATCAACACATGGAAAATGGTATCCCTCAGGGGAGGAGTACCAAGATGGAGGATGGAAGGAGACATCCACAAATTATCGAGTGGATGTGGATGAAGGGAAAGATGCTAGTAAGCCACTTGCAGATCTATGAAACCGAGTAGCAGGAGGCTTGGCTGTGCTGGCTACTCTTGAAAGAGTTTGGCCATCATCTGGCATATACTTTCTCTAAGGGTAGATGGATGGATAAGATGTGGCAGGATGCTTGCATCATTGAGAAGCAAGAGTATGGATGCATGGTGTTGATGTGATCTTCATATCATTCATTATGTTTTCATCATATGATTTATATGATGGAAGTATGAGGAGGCAGCAAAAACTTTTGTTCCTTAGGTTGCTCTTGGGAGATCAAGGGCAGATTTTCTCTCACACTTTGCATGATGTTGCAGGAGTAGGAGATGGCACTATCATGGTGCAAAGGGGCTACTCCTTAGCCTTGGTTGATCTTTAAGTACTTCCACTTTGGAAGGAGCTTCTTTTTTGCAACAACATTATGGAGGATGTCTTTGACAAGGATCATGTCAAAGAAATGAGCTATGAGTTGGCAGGAGCCTATCTACATAGGCCAGCAGCGCTGTTCCTTTGGAGCATGGGATTTTTCATGTATTAATGTATCACTTTACTTTCAGCACATGGTGAGAATGTTGTTTTTTTCATCTATTTATCATGTAACATAGCACTTGCATCTTCTTACCATTATCATACAGTTCATTGCTCCACAAGAGGGCAAGTTTATTGTTGAGCCCCATAAATAAAATTTTGCCAACTATTATGATGGAGACATCCATCCTTTGTATAAACTTGGGCAAGTGTTTGATTACTTCATGAATGCTCAGTTAAAACATTCAGCCATTTACTCTTCACTAGTAGACGTGATGATTCACACAACTAGCCATTTGTCAAAACATCACTTGCCATGCTATTTTCTGAAGTTGAAGTGGGAGAGACTACACTGTGTCCACTTGATACATTTTTTGTATCATGAAGCATCATGTAAAACCTCTAGAAAACTTCTCATTTAGATACCCTATGATAATCATGTCCTATTCATCATAGATGAGATTTTTTGGGCCAGCTTGTTCTTCAATGTTGGAGAGGAGCTCCTTGGAGGATTGTTCTTCATTTTTCCACTTAAGGGCAATACTATTGCAGCCCAAGATCAGCACATACTATACACTTATCATGAGTGGAGAGAAGGACAGCGTGGGGTAGACTACCTTTTCTATTATGATCAGATTTTCAGCCCACCTACTTTGCATGAGCCAAAGGTGGAGGAAGACTTTCAGGAGTTGCCATATTGGGAGGTAACTCATTTTGTATGGATGATTTCTTGGGGATGGTAGATCACAATTCATATCAGCCCTCATGCCTTGAGAATACCGTTATGTTCTATCCATGTAGTTGCTTGAGGACAAGCAACATTTGGGAGGGGAGGACTGTGATGTTCCCAAAATTAGCATGAAGCTAATTGGAACATTAATTTTTATTATATCATATAGGAGGTGAATAAATGGGTAAGGAGGCCCATGATTAGGAATAAAATCCCTCATAGTGTGAAAGGGATCATCAGAGTAGCTATATTTTGCACCCTCATGTGTGAAAAGGGGCAAATTCATGAGGACAAGGTCAAGTCTGACCAAGTCAACAACGCTACCATGGAGGGAGTGGATCACCTTGAAAGACAGCGGAGTATGAATGGGGGAGAGATAATTTGGTGGAGGAAACCCTAATGTGTGGGGCCAAGGCAAGAAGGCTTTAATTTGTATAAATGGAGGACAAGGCAGCCATAGAAGGACATGTTATTGAGTATTGATTTTGGTCTTCATGACTATTTACTTTCTCCAGTTGTTTAACTAAGATTTTTGTGCTGCTTAGCACAAAGGAATTCCTGTTTAGGAATCCTTCTCCCTTCTTGAGAGGCCTCTTGAGGGATTTTACTTCATTTATCCACATCCAGGCTCAAGGCCAAGCCACCTCCTTCAGCTACAACATTATTCTTGTAGAAAAAAACATTGTGTTGCAGGGTGTTGCAGTGGAGGGTTCCACAACACCAATTCTAGAGCTTATCTTTCAGAGGAGGGAGCTTCTATTCCTCTGGGAGGTCAATGAGGAAGGTTTAGGAGCTGATTGCATATCTTTGGCATCAGGCCAAGCACTTCCCATCTCCTACAACGCATTCCATCTCCTTGACTACGTTATTTCTGAGTATATTTGCAGTGGGGGTTTGCACCACTATTTTGGAGGGTAAGATCTTCAGTGATTGGATCAAAATTTCACCTGAAGGATCCTTTATATGATATTTATGTATCATATGTAGAATCTTCAATTATCTCCATCCATTTCTAGTTATTGAGTTGCAGCTACTACCCTGCAACTCCGGCATTTTGGCAGTTTTGCATATTTCAGCCAATCCTTCCAGGATTGACTAGAGATTGTGTTTCGGAGCTTAGATATTCACTCCCAATGTTGTATGAGCCATACATTTGTACATCCATGTATTGAAATATGCTAGTAGCAGTTTATATTATAAAAATGCGCAGTCATAGCCTTGGGCATTCTTGTGTAGCAGTGTTTTATCATATTTTATGTACATGTTTCTTGAGGCTGATTTTTGCCTACCTTGGGTAGCTCTTTCCTCAAGATCTTGTATACCTTTTGCTGCTATGATCTAATATGATGGCTATTTGGATCTTCTGGCATTATTTGTGTTGATCTATCACTACTACTCCATTATTTTGTTTACGTATTGTTGTATCTCAAATCTTGGGATATTATAAGATATTCCCAATCTTGTAGATTTTCCCTATTTTGGGATATTACATTGTCACGCATTGAGACTGATGAAGAACCTACAAACTTGGAGGATGGATTTCCAGACACAATTTTTTTTTATATAGGTGGTTGATAAGCATTTCCCCGATATTATTCAGTTTTTTACTACTAGACGCATGTCTAATGAATATACAGTTCAACAGAAGAAAGAGCTCATGACACGTGCAACAGACTTCACCATTATTACTGGACGGTTGTAAAAAATAGCTGCAGATGAAGTTATGCAAATATATGTCCTAGAGTATGAAATACGCGCAATCCTAGATGAAGCTCGTGGAGGGGTTGCCGGTGGTCATTATGCAGGCAAGGCAAGTGCACATAAGATTTTGCGAGCTAGGTTATGGTGGCCCACACTGCACATGTGATGTATGCCAGAGGAAGAGAAAGCCATCGCGCAGAAACGAGATGCCCTTGCATCCACAGATGGCATTACAAGCTTTTGAAAAATGGGCTATAGAATTTGTGGGCCCTATCAATCCTCCAGTCAAGAAGAGTGGTGTGCGTTACATTATCATTGCAAAAAATTATGTAATCAGATGGGTCGAAGCTAAATCAATGAAGAATTGTACTATAGATACATCTATGCAGTTCATATTTGAGAATATTGTGACTCGGTTTGGGTGTCCTAAGATTCTGATAAGTGACCAGGGTACGATTTTTGTGAATGACACCATTGAAGCATTGACATAATAATTCAAGATGCATCATCATAAGGGCTCTCCTTATCATCCCTAGGCGAATGATGCAGTTGAATAATTCAATAAGATATTGGAGACTGTGCTGACTAAGGTGTGCAATTCTAACCGAAATGATTGGGATGAGTGCGTACCAACAGTTCTATGGGCCTATAGGACCACATGCAAGAAGTTGACAGGAAGGACACCTTTTAGGATGTTATATGGGCAAGAATTTATGCTGCTAATGGATTTCATTGTTCCTAGTTTGCACATTGCAGCATTCACTAATATGGTCGAAGAAGATGCTATGGAAGAACAATTTTCGCAGCTGGTTGCTTTGGAAGAAGATCGCTTTATTGCTAATTATCACCAGCAAGTTCAGAAGGCGCATGAAAAAGCATGGCATGATAGGCACATCAGGAAAAAGGTGTTCAAGGAAGATGATATGGTCTTATTATATGACAACAAGTTTGTGTGCCACCCAGGGAAATTGAATATGCATTGGCTAGGGCCCTATGTCATTATGGAAATCACTGATGGAGGTGCAGTGCGCCTGGCCACATTGAGCGGAGAATATATTCCTGGGTATGTCAATGGAAGCCGTATGAAGCCATACAGGATGAACCTGTGCCTACCAAATGACTATATGGCCAGAGTATCAGACCTACGTAGATGGGATGGCAGATGAGCAGAAAGGTGCGATGCGTGCTGTAATATTCCCAAATAGGGAAATCAGAAATACATGCATAAAAAATTCATTTTTCAGAAATATGTGCTATAATAGTTAAGATTATCCCATGGATCCATTAGATAATACATTATATCAATCAAATATAGAAGGAGATCATAAACAAATCATTATATCCTAGCTAAACAGACCTCCGAAGCCCAAAACAACTCAAAAACACTACAACCCCATGATTACTGCAACACAGACATACTGCAGCAATGATAGCGCAGTTTTCTTAGGGTTTATACTCAAAAATAGAGAGACAAAATAGAACTACTATTATATTAATTAATAGAGCTTCAAACTGAGATCTAGTCTCTTTTACATAAATCCAAGATGACCTTGCAAGGGTTTTGATAAACATGAAGTACAAGAAGTATATGCTACAGGTCTAAGACTGAATCACACTGTATGGTTGAAGCATTGCATAAATATGGTTGATCATGCAAATAAATGGCTGTAGCTCCTTCTACTAGCTTTCCGGGAAAAAGGCCAATCCTCCTCCTGGGAAACTAGGTCATAAAAGAGGGTTTTAAACCCTTTCACTGCAACACCATGTAAAATAAAACAGATCCTCCAAGAGACTGCGTTTTGGATGTAGGTGAATTCTTGGCCAAGTGCCGAATAGTGGAAATGATGAACAAAAAGCTCCTCTCAGATCCCTTAAACAAGTTCTCCAAGAAAGAGTGGGGAATTCCCGCATGAGAAAACCCTTGTACTAAACAGTACAACAAACTTAGCTAAATAGCTGAAGCATGCAATAAGTCTAAACAGACCCAATCATAAAATCATATTCTCAATCATACCCCATATGGCTGCCATTCCCTCCATTATATAGTTGATGAGCTTCCTCACCATGGGTCCCACCCATTTATGAGGTTACTTCCATGCAAAGGCTCATCCTCCAAAATTATGATGTCTCCATTAGTTCCACTCTTCTATTTACAGCGTTGTTTGATTTGGTCAACCTTGATTTAGTCTCCATGCATTGTCTCCTTCCACACCCAAGGTGTCTTTATTCTGACTAGCTAAACTGATCCACATTCATATTGAGCTGTCTTTATTGGTGATCCACTCCTCCTATATTACTGTTGTTGACTTGGTCTAACTTGACCTTGTCCACATGTATTAGTCCTTGTTCCAACATGAGGGTGCTTGATCTAGTTATTAACATGATCCCTTTTCACATCAAGAGGGATTTTATGCCTACTTAAGATATTTTAGGGCCTCCTTACCCATTTATTCATTTAACTAAATGACAAGAACAAAATTAATATTCCAATTAGCTGCATGCTAATTTAGGAATATTACACGTGCGTGGTACTTGCACGAGGAGATTGAATGGATTGCACAAGTGCCTAAAACTAGCTGTTGGAACACTAAATCTGGAAAAGAAAACTTTATTACCATTTATGGCAGCGTCTAGGTGGCATTTAATGAAGGGATTTTTCGAGGTTTGGGACCATTTTGTCATTTATGGAGACACATTAATGCAAAAGGAACCGTTGGAGATGCGCAAGAAGTATAAATATGACCTAGGGGGTCGCAATAGTTCCCTTTGCTTTCTAAGTGAATTATTTTCTTTGATTTCTTTGATTTCTGCTACATACTCTGTGTCTATGTCTGGTTTGGATCCAGAATTCGAGGAAGAGTTGTGCCACGTAGGGTTGGGTTACGTAATTCCAGGTAGTACGATGGCCACGCGACCTATAGATGACCATGTTGCGCCCGAGGTCCCTATTGTTAAGACTCTTGCGCCATGAAGTCTAAGAAGCAGAGTCATCTGATATAATAATATCCCCAAGAGAAAAGACTCCAAATCAGTGCTCCACTGTGGCTGAGCATCTGAAAATTCCCATGACAGAGCTCCCAAAAACTATTATGGAGGAAGAGGGGGATGTGGTCGAAGTGGCCCCATTCTCGCGGTTTCTGACCTATGTCGCACCATGAAAATCGACAGTCAAAATATGTAAATATATTGAAAAAGTGCGTGCGATCATCAAAATGTTATTAATCCCAGAAAATATCCCAATGGAAGGGGACATGTTTGCTAAAGTTCCACAACTCAGAATGGAGGATTGGGACATTGCGTACGTATAAATATTTCCTTAACTCGTGCTAGAGCTATACCTTGACGAAGTTTAGTATAAAGAGGGAATAGTGTGCCTAGAGCCAAAGAGATGGGTGTTGAGTCTGCACAAAGCAGGCCTGTTAAATCTATTGCAAATCCCTCACTTTGGGCACAGCACAATAAACTACATCTGTGTCCAGAAATCACTTGCGCTTGTGCATGATGATGCACTATGGTTGGGAGAGTGTATTCCAATAGATGTTGCATTGATCCATAGGATCACTAGTTTACCTACTAAAGGCGCAAATCCAAATGTGGATTTTGGAGGAAAAGCGCAAGAAAAATCCGTTGCAGACCAGATCAAGAATAAGTGTCAAGTCTCACAGAAGAGCCAAGGTTTTTGGTCAGCAACATAAATGACCCGGTTGTTTAGTTCAGCATGCTTCTCTTGGCCTGCAAGATGATGCACAAAGGTGGACCAAAGGAGGTGCCCGCGCATGTGATTTCTCTCGCAGGATAGTGTGAGAAAGGTTTAATTTACAATTGGTCTCATTATCTATGGAAGGATTTTCTGGAAAATGTGTGCGAAGCACATGAAGAAGGAAATAAATTTTAGTATGCTTGGCTAGTATTGTTGTTAATTGCATTGATAAGGTGGAATACCCCTGAGGAAACCCAGTTTCCTGAGATTGAGCCCCAAATGTGTGAGGCCGCATGGTACGCGACGCTTTGGAATTCTTCAAACCCCGCACACGCTAAGGAGAATAATATTTTTTGGTTCCTTTATGATGCCTCATTATATCAGGCCATGTAGTCTAAGCCTAGTTTGTCTCCCGCACTCTATGAGAAATACAAGGTCATAGCCAACTTCAAGGCCACATTCCATAATATGCACATCCGCGAGAAAGGCATTGTCGAGGTAGATTGGTACAAGTTACCATACTTAGTGACAGAGGATGACTTGATCAGAATTACTGCAGAATGGCCACCAGCATGGTTGGAGCCTGGTGCATCCACTCCTATCACCAAAACACTGAATAAGCCGCGCACTAGTAGTCAGCCAGAGAAAACCACATAGAAGGTGACTAAAAAGCCTCTAGAGAAAGAAGCCACGCCGTTGACCACTGACGAGACTATCGACCTGGAGAAAGACACTGAGCCAGAGAAAAATGGTTTCGCACTGAAAGATACAGTGCAGGAGGTAGAAGTGCAGACATCTGAGGGAACGAAGCGTGGCTCTCAGGCCGTTGGTGGATCCAGAAAGAAAAGGACAGGCTACAAAGATGCTGGACAAAAGGTCTTGACGCTAACGGAGGACGATTTGAATGAGATTGATAACACATTCACATCTGTGACTGAGGATCATTGGAAAGATATGGAGGTGTAGTATAATATTGTGTTGGAAGTTGTTCAGGTAGGGATCCAAGAACTCAAAATGCAAGCAATCCTGATACAAGTGAGAGTTCCTTAGGAAACCATATTAACACATAAGTCACCAGCGCACAACCATTGGATATAACATTACCAGCCACCAAGGATGCGCGTCTTGTGCAAATCCCCACGCCAACCATCCATGTGGACACCATCCAGCGCACTCAATTCTGCAGTGCAAGCGATATTAACTTTAACTTGTTTGTTTTACCTGTAGGAAAGTTGCACTTGATGCACACCATGATTGTTGAAGAACTTCAATTTCGTGAGGCTGTTGCTCAAACATCTTCTTTCGAGTCCAAGAAGCAGGCCGAAGATGCACATTGGAAATAGTAAGCCGTCGAAGTATCATGCCGCACGGCTAAAGCCCAGCGCGCTGCGCTCGAAGCCAAAATTCACCAAGTCTGCAGCGATGTTCTAGCAGCCCTAGCCAAAAATGCCCCAAAATAAAAATTGGAAGGACTGGCTGCAACCTTGAAAGCATCATGCGTTGAAGTGCAGTGTTTTAACATCAAATCACTGACCTAAAAATGAATTTGCAATCTGACACTCCCCCTGAAGTCCACGCAAAAAGGGTAGCTGAAGTAAAACAAGCCACAGACAGTATTGTTGTTGTAGTCACCTAGTGTGACAACCTGTTGGATGAGGTTATGGGTGTATGGATGTCCTTGCAGAATGATACTATAGTACAGTAGTTGTGCAACAAGCTGCACCAAAAAGAGAAACAATTTTCTAAGATCCAAAGAGTGGTGCCAACCCTTTTTCTTCCACAACGCCTCGCCCGTCTGCTGGAGGGCCAAATAATCCAGACAACGATTGAAGACCTATGCCATAAAGAACATTTTTTGGAAGCACATATGCAACCATGGGCTAAGGAGGCTCTCCATCTTTCACAGACTCTAGACACTACACTAAAGGCGATTCAACAAACACAATGCAGTATAGAGTTGGCCACTGAAGGGCCCACCACTGAGAAGTTAGTTTTGTAAGCGCAGGGAGCTACTACGCAAATTTTTGAAATGGTGCTCGCTCTGAAATATTCTTTTAGCACACTCCAAGCCAAGCTTAAGGAGTAGACACCTCACTGACTTGGGATGAGTCACATGTTTGTGTTGGGGTCCTGTTGGAGTAGGGTCCCCTGGGGTACACATTTTGGTATCTTTTTGTACAAGTTTTATATATGCACATTGCATGAATGAGTCAAGGGGATTTGGGGCAGGTCAAAGTCCCTATTTTGATGTAAAATGGTTTAAGGGTAAATTTTTGGCCTCAAGCCATGGTTTGAGACCATAATATCTGCGCGCTTGAATGATATAAATAGATATAGGGCATCTAAGGAAGTATCTTAAGTTGAATAGACCATTATGATGATATGAATGTTTATGAATCTGTAATACTTTTTTAAGGGTTGTCTGGGTTAGGTAGAAAGGCTCCTGCTAGCTGTGTGCACGAAGACCTAGTCCTGGCTTTGTGTAGACTCCTCTAGTTTTGTGCACAGAAGGGTAAAGTGTAAGGGTGAAGTCTAATGCACTGAAGGATCTGAATTAATACAAGGATTGATTTTGGTGAAACATTGTTTATTGATCTGAGTTATCCGTTCTGTTTTAATTTCGCTTTGCTTCTGTATTTCTTATTTATATCTATGCAAAGACACCTGTTAGTTAAGCATGAAGTTACATTGATGAGAGGATACATGAATGAATATGCATAATTTATTACGCATTATTTAGATCTGCATGTGGTTCTGTTATGTTATATTTGCGCTAAACCGATCTGTGACTCTGTCTGTAATATTTGATGTATTGTGCACATATGTTTATTATTGATATAAGTATGCAATCAATCTGCTTAAGGCCACTTCATTATTCTGTTTCTCAGGGTGCGGAAACCTAGTTCCAGCACCCCCCCATACTTCTTTTGGTGAGACCTTGATTTGCGCATGTAGGTCACTGCCAAGAGGGCCAGTAGTTGGAGGGTTTGTTGGTTGTGAGATAAAATCTGAACCTAGGTCAGGACCCCTCAAGAAAACATGGGTTATCCTCCTTATGTTGGTCCTACTGTGAAGAGTGGTACTTCTTTTAACCTTGGGTACAACCCCATAATAATTCATGCTCTTGGGGGTCCATTTCTCTCTTGAGGTTTCTACCCTGGGGGGAACATCCATCTACTAGTTATGTTGGCCCACAATAGCCTTTTTTCAGGGTGAACCCTTTTCTACACCAGAAAATGCATCCATCTAATTCGAATATGGGGGGACCACAAGGTTGGTCAAGGGCTTCTCCCACCTATGGCCCATTTAGCTAAATCCATAATCCATTTTTATCTTCTCTCTACTTACTTGATTTTACCAAATTGACTAATGGCTCCATCCATCATGATCCCTAGTGGCCATTCCTACCCACCAAGTTACCATCAGATATTCCCAAGCTTGAAGGGAACCGTAGGGAGAATCCATCCACTCACATTACCACCTATCAGATATGGTGCTCATCTAATTCTCTGGTGGATGATACTATTAAACTTCACTTGTTACAACGAACGTTAACTGGGGATGCCGCAAAGTGGTATATCGAGTTAGATATTGCATCCTACGGTGAATTTTCCTCAATAGATCCAACTTTGTTAACACATTTCCAGTTTCCTACCTCATGATATCAACTCTGAAGTTTTGTAAAAATTTAAACAAGATGATGCCACACTAATTTCTAATCACATTCATGAGTGGCATCATCACAAGAGGTTATTGAGAACCAAATTACCTAATGAAAATTTACGTAAATGGTTCATTCGATCTCTCTGACCTCAAATTTGTAAGGATGTGTCTATGTATCGATTCGCTACTGAGAAGCAATCCATTTTAGCTTCCCAACAATTATATCTCATATATTCACAGTCGGTTACACCATACGAAGTGTTTCCAAATGCCCTTAGGCCTTCTATTGACCCTCATAAACTTGTTCCTGGCACACATGCCAATGGTGTGATTGGGTCTGTTTTTTATTCGATGAGCCAACTTGCTGCCCACATTGGGAAATTGATTGTTACATATCAAGCCATAGAAAGGGCATCTAGCTCTGCTAAAGAACCCCCTCCTAAGAAGTCCACCAATGTTCTCATCGTGAAGTCCACTCAACTACATAAAAACCCTCAATCTCGTGGTAAGAAAAAAAAGAATAAAAAGAGAAATAAACAATATAATCAAACAGTCCAAGGGTCTTAAACCAATCCTTGGAGTTAGGGAGGGGGCACCAGTGAGTGGTTCCAGAAATTCAAGTTCCCCTACAAAATTTTTCAAGGAAGTCACCTTAAATATCATGAGTGTCCTCGAATGGATGAAGTACATAGGCTTCTTTCACCACCGTCTACTCAACAACCTGTTGTTTTGACTCATCCATTCCTTGCACAATATCATCAATAGATGGTTGCTCAATCTTCTTGACCTCCACAAGGGGGAAACTGGGGCTCTTCTTCCAATTCCCCTCATAGTTCATTTGTCTTCATGTGAAAGGAAGATGTAAATGTGACTACGCGAGCCAAATCCTATGATGTTCATGAGTCAAGTTCTCCTTCTAAGGACTCACCAACTCCACCTAGTTCAATTGGACCTCTGACTTTCGATAAGCCTCCAGAACCTTTCGATCGCCCCCCCTAGGGTGTTCTCTATAAGAAGACACGCCACCCTTCTGCTAGGGCTGCTTAGCATTATAGTATTGTTGAAGACCTTGCTCAGGATCCTTGTGCCATGTATGCCTTGGAGGTCTTGCAAATTTTTCCTCAATAGTGCAAGGCCTTGTTGTCTACCATCAGTGGAGTTGATTTATCCAACTCTAGTTTCATCACTTTCAATGTCTAGAAATATGCTCCTTGTATTTCCCATTAGATTTATTTTCATATCATCATGTAGATCTTTCAAAATAATATCCATCGCATTCTGGTGGATGACGGATCTTCCAAATTTTTCATGTCAATATCTTGTTGGAAATATCTTGGCTCTCTAGCACTTGACACATCCAACACCACTCTCTAAGCCTTTGACGGTCATAATTTCATACCCAAGGGGTTCCTTCCACATTTTTCCATCAAGTTAGGTGGAAAAATGGTATATTTTGATGTCGAAGTTGCCAACACCTCATTAGATTACAACCTACTCCTTGGTCATAGTTGGTTTTACGCAATGACCGCATTCATCTCGTTTGCTTTCCGTCTACTTTGCTTTCCCCATGAAGGAAAATTTTCACTATCAATCAGCTTGACTATTTCATGTTGTCATCTTAGATTTCCACCACCAAAAATTATGTACCACTTGTGAGAGACCATCCTCATCAATTTCCGAGTGTTGGCACTGGAATTTTTAAATTTTCTACTCTTATGGGGGTTTTTCCTCAACTCACTTCACACAACACTCCTTCATCTCCTACCATTTCCCGCTTCCATATGATCTCTTCACACACCTATGGACCCCTAATTATCGATGATCCTTGGGTGGTGCTTGTTGAATCTGAGATCGATCAATATGGCATCTCCATGCCCTTAAGTCCAGGAGATCTTTCTTATCAGGCTATCGAGTTGAATTCCTCACCCAATGAGTCTTGTGATGCCATCTTAGTACCACCTAACGATTTATTTTTTCCTTCTTGGGTTATTGACCATCCTTCCTCTTGTGAATTTCTTGACTTTCCATTACCATCCGATGAAGCTATTCGAGAACTCATGTATATTTCTGACCATCCTTGGGGACCTCTTCATTTCTCCTTCGTGTTGAGGATTTGGATGAGTCTCATCAAATCCTTACTTCCTCTGGAAATTCCAGTCCTTCCCCAAATTTTCAATGGATTTTTTCCATTTATTTGGAAGGGAACTTGGCCAACATTTCTTCTACAATTCCGATCAATATTTCTACGAAACCAGGTGTCATGGAAAACATCTTAATTGGGGCCAATTTCACACCCTCAGATATTTCCACTTATATCGCCCTTTTCAAATAATTCCAAAATGTTTTTGCATGGTCTTACGAGGAAATTCCTAGCATTGACCCACAAATCATCCAACATAAAATCAAGACATATATTGGAGCTAAGCCTTCTCGGAAAAAGCTCTGGCCGGCTAACCCACATAAAATAACAAGTACTAAAGCCGAAGTTCAAAACCTTCTTGATGTTGGTTTTATCTATTCCATACCTTTAACGGAATGGGTTTCTAATCTTGTTCTAGTTGATAATAAAAAAAGGACTATTCGATTCTACATTGATTACTGTGTCGTGAATTTGGCCTGTCCTGAGGATAATTATCCTACACCCTTTATCGACTAGATTGTTGATGTCTGTGTCGGTAACACTATCATCTCCTTTATGGATGGCTTCTCCAACTATAACCAGATCATCACATTTTCCTATCATAAACTTCCCTTTGGTCTTAAAAATATTGGTGCTACTTTCCAGCGGTCCATGTCTTATGCATTCCTTGATCTTACTGCTCATTCTTTGCTGCGTGGGGACCATATTTCCCACCTTCGAGAGGTATTTCTTCGATGTTGGTTTTCAAAATCTGGCTTAATCAACATAAATGTATCTTTTGCATACGATCTAGATTATTTTTAGGGTTCATAATTTCTCAAGAAGGGATCTACATCCTTCCAAGGTTGAGGCAATTACCAATCTACCTCCTCCTCATACTGTCTGCTAGCTTCAAAGAATTAAGGGAGAATCCAAATTTTTACAATGTTTCATTACCAACTATGCCCATATTTCCCATGAATTCATGCATTTGCTAAAGAAAGGATTCCCTTTCATTAAGGACAATCAAGCCCAACGTTCTTTTTATGATCTAAAATAGGCTTTGTTTTCGGCACCTTTTCTATTCCCTCATGACTTCAACCGAGATTTTTTGTTATATCTATTTCCTTCAAAATATTCCGTAGGAATGGTTCTCGTCGAAGAGGATGACATGCACAATGAACATATTATATATTACCTTAGCAAAGGCATGATCGGTCCTGAGCTCTACTATTCCCATGTTGAGAAGTTGGCTCTTGCAAAAATATTTGTTGTGCAACGCTTGAGGCATTATATTCTACTGTGAAAGACTACAGTCATTGCTGACTCAAACCCCGTGAAAAAATCCCTAGTCACCAAATCATAGGGGGGGGGATATTCTAAATGGATTGTAATCCTTCAGGAGTTTGATTTGGATTTTTCCATTGCTAAATCCAAAAAATCCCTAGCCATCATCGAGCTTCTTTTTGAATTTCCTTCAACTGATGAGGAAATTGTGGCCACGGATCCTTTTCCTGACAAATCCTTGTGATTCATTATTAATTTTGATCCCTGTTATGGAGACATCATTATTTATCTCCAAAGACAAGATTTTCAGCCTGATTTGTCTGGTGATGACCGTTAGTGAATTGCCATCAGTCTTGACACTATCTTATTATCGATGATACTCTTTACCGTTGTGGTGTCGACACTATTTCACATCGATTTATTACTCATGAAGAAATCAAACATGTTTTGAATGATTTCCACGCTAGGGAATTTGGTGGTCATCTGTCTAGGCATGCCACTATACAGAAAATATTGTGCACTGATTACTTTTGGTCTTCACTCTTTAAATATTGCATCATAATCATCCAAAATTTCCATCCTTGTCAAATATTTTCTCGCAAGATGCATTCTCATCCCACCTTGTTACATCCATTTATCACTGTCAGAACTTTTTCCCAGTGGGGAAATGACTTTATACAATGTAACCCACCCTCTGCCCAAGGACATCACTATATCATTGTTGTTGTTGACTGTGTTACCAAATAGGTCGAGGCCATGCCTACATGTCTTAATAATGGTGATATTGTTGCTTTATTCTTTTTCAATCATGTCATCAATAGGTTTGGTGTGCCTAAACGCATCCTGAATAATCATGGAAAACACTTTCAAAATCATATGATGCAGGAACTAGTTGCTAAGTTGGGTTTTCACCATGAAAATTCCTCACCGTATTATCCTCAAGCTAATGTCCAAGTAGAAGTAGTGAATAGTAATTTGAAAACTATGTTTCAATGGATGGTAGGAAGACATAAATCTAACTAGCACCTTATGCTATTTTCCACCTTCTGGGAATACCAAACCTCCATGAAATATGGCACTAGATTCACTTTGTTCTGATTAGTTTATGGGGTAGAGTCATTCCTTCCTATCTAGTGCAAAATATATTCTCTTAACTTTTTTTCGATTTACTCCCTGACACCTCAGCCGAGGAAGCATGTTTGTTACAACTTACCCATCTTGATGAAAAATTCCTTCTCACCTTTGTCAATAACAAAATTCATAAGAAATGCGTTAAGACCCAATCATGATAAATATGTCTGACCTCATGTCTTTTCTAAGCGTGATCTTGTTTTGGTTTATGACCAAGACAATGATAAGTTAGGGGATGCTAAACTCTAAACCATGTGGCATGGGCCTTCTATTGTTAAACGATTTCTCAAAAAAGGGGCTTATAAGATGGCTGATTATGAAGGGAATCCACTTTCGGAGCCATGTAATGGGTGTTTAATCAATTTAATGTCTTAAATTTCTTACATAAATTATCAACCGAGGTTTGTAAAATAATGAAGTGTGGTGCACTATATGTGCTTAGTTAACCTTCTTCTTACTTCGTTGTATGTATTTTTATGTTGTTTTGGGGGTTTTCTTCTTTATATCTAAGAGTGTTAATCTAAAAACTATGACAGAAATAAAATGAATCCTAATGAATTTTAAGAAGCAAAAAAAGGAAGTGTTCCTAAGTTAAACTAATTTACATAAAAATGAATCAAAGACTCTTGGCTGGTTATAATTTGATCTGAAAAACAGAGTATATATTCTAATGACTTCTAATTTAACATTAGTCCTATTCCATGGATATAAATCTTATAACTGAAATTGAAATTTCAATGCTACTCTAAGTGAAAACATATTAAAAAAAAACAACTAATGTATGTTTAGTTACTCCAGCATTCAATATGAAGTGTCACCCTCTTGAGATGATGTGTAAGCAACCAATTATAATCTAGTTTCTAATGTCCTATAAAATCAAGTAAAAGTGTGCAGAGGAAAACTCAATAATTGCATGAATAAAATATTCAATCATTCAGTTTAGAAATATGATAAAATCATCTTCTTGAAATGACTTTCAAGAACATCCAACTATGCAATTAAATGAGGATCTAAAATCAAATGTGAAAGCATGCAAAGTTAAAGCTCAACTGATTGTAAACAACTAATGTATGTTTTATTGCTCCAGCATTCAATATGAAGTATTATCCTCTTGAAATGATGCGTAAGCAACCAATTATACCTTAGTTTCTAATGTCCTATAAAAGCAAGTAAAGCAGAGGAAAACTCAATAATTGTATAAATTAGATATTCAATCATTCAGTTTAGAAATGTGATAAAATCATCTTCTTGAAATGACTTCTAAAAACATCCAATGATACAATTAATTGATTGTTTTAATCTAAGAAAGTAAATAACATAACAGTAAAGGAAACTATATAACTTTGAATTCTTATTTCTTCAAACTTAATCCAATTTGAAAATAGATAGATCTATCCTCACAAAATGTTTTTAGAAGGACAATGATTACATAGTAATTCTATTGATGCTAGGAATAAATTCATGATTTAATTCTATGCTACTGATCAAAACTGTAATGTAATATTAATCTACTCAAAAAACTGAATTGAAAAAATAAAGGAATTTAAATTAAAACAATGAATGAAAAAACTCCTCTTGTGTAGGGGCCCTCTGCAACAGATTCGGTTGAGATCCTAGCTGGTTATATACACACTAAGCAATCATTGGTACCATGAACACGATCCTTGTATTGTAATAGAATGGAGTTTTAAAACAATACACATCGTTTCATCAAAAACTTACTTAATCTTGGTTATGTACAACCAGTATTTAAATAAAACAAACATAAGTGTTATGAGCTAATTTTGCCTACAGGCGGCTAATCTGAACCAAATTATAGAATTGGAGTTGGACTTTTTAACTCTTGATTTTCTACGATAGAGAAAATCAAGAGTCCTTCTATTCTCGGCTTACATCCTTTGACCAGACTTTGACCACAATCTCAGGCATCTTTTCCTCTCGATCTCGATCAAGTAGATAGGATGAAATCCATGTGTAGATTATTATGGAAATGCGCATGTAGCTCATTTCTCCATTTGATCATTGGAACCTGTCAGACCATGAAAGTAATTGTGGAACCAATGATTAGCTGCAGAATAGGCTGCGTTCTGTAGCCAAATTACAGAAATCCATTCGAATATCAAGAACATCAGAATATAACATGGAAATCATTTAAATACATTCCTTGAGACAAAACATGACATTTATCATTGATTAGAGTATATGAACTTATGAGAAAGTAAGGGGAAAATGTGAGAAATGATGTTAGAGAGAGGATAATTTTGAGGTTCAACATACCCCCACTGAGAATTCATTGCATGTCCTCATGCAATTTCCAAAAATTTGAATTTTCCTCTCTTACGGCATTTGTTCAGACACTTCTGCTAACACATCCAATTTCCTTCTTTTGCTTTTCTATGAAGTGATTGCCATCCTGGGCTTTCTCATGAGGAGCTTGTATTTGAGATTAATAACTTCCTTGTTTAGTGACTTGTTCTTTCTTTTCAACTTCATGTTCGTTTTTTACCATAGTCCTAAATGTAAAATGTTATTTTCACTAATTACCTTTTCCAACTTGTTCTGCTGCTTCAAGGATTCATTCTCCTATTTAATATGCCTATTCAATATCTCTAGTTCATAAATTTCCTGTTTTAGAGTATCAACTAGAGGTTCTTGTGGATTGATAGGAGGTTCTGGATTCACTATTGAATTTCTCTTCTCCAGTGACTCTATGTAATCATCTTGTTGTACTAGTTCTATGCTTGGAGATTTTTTGCTGGAACTACCTTCAAAATTATGAATAGGAGAATTTTGAGGACAATGTGGAGGAGAAATATCGACAAACGATGGCATTGGAGTTTCTTCATCTAAACTTATAAACTCTGTCTCTTTTGATAGTGTTTTCTTCATCAAACCTCGGATTCTGGAGCTCCTTCTCAGCTGTAGAGGATTTACATTTTCCTCACTTGTAACCTTGCTCCTCTTTCCTATCTTACCTCCTGTCTTGACTTTATTTTTCTTTTTGTTCTTTTTCATCTCTACAAAGATGATCTTTTCATCATTTTTCTGAAATGAAGATACAGGTCTGTCTTCAATGCTTGTATCAATCCTTTTCCTTCTACTCTTTCTAATATTTTCTTCTTTAGGTTGCTCTGGTACTTCTTAGAAATGGTTTCTGATAAAAAAAATTCTCTCAGGAATCTCCTATACTTTTTAAATGAAGCTCAACAAGTATTTTTATCATCCCATGATGGTGCATAGTTTTATCTATAAATTGTATTCTCTTTTGCACATTTTTAGACATTCTTTTTAAGTTATTCAGTAAAAACAAGGGAAGATTTATTTCACCATTCTCTAATAAATTCATCAACAATCGAATATGATATACATACATGCAGCCAAACCTTCCTTCACAGGTGATAAATTTCTGTAAAACCAAGAGCATGTTCCTCCATTTATTTTAAGTGCTGAGCTAGGGATACCTTTTCTGAAAATACAAACATTCATACCTAGGTTTTTGAGGATAACTTTCCATGATTCGTTGTGAAAATCCTTGTTTTTGAACCACCTTTCGCCAACCCTTTGGAGTTCTATGGCTTCGGCTTTGAATGTCTCAGTAACTGTGAACTTGATGTCTCCAATTTCCACTTTTGTGCCATCAAAATACCTAGCAAAAGACTTTGTGATCTCTTTGTGAAAACCATCGAATTTCTCTATGAATTTGAGCCATCTAGCTTTTTGCAACATTTCCTTGATCTAAGGATATCCTTCCATATATTTTGTTCCCACTGGTTCTGATCTGACTATCAGTCCCATGCCTTCTATTATGAAGAGTTTAACCTTAAAAATTATCCTTCTCTGTTATGAAATGAATTGGATTACGGATATGATGAAAGGCATCGAGGGTTTGTAGGAATAAATAAGTGGTATGGATTGGGGTTTTGAAGAAACATAAACAGATATGTTACGTCAACAAGTCATAACCGTTAATCATAAATGGGGAGTATATTATGGACCGTTATGAAACATAATGTGGATGATGTGGCCAGTCTATGATATGATGGAAATCTCAATCAAATCAAATGATATGTCAAGGAAGCATATGATCATCCATATTATACATGCTAATGTTTTAACCTTGCTATTAAAATAAATTTTTGTAACTTTACCTTTAGAACTAGCCTTTCGTTGTCATTTCTTTGGTGTTGATTCTTCAGGTACCTTTTAGCATGGTGGTCTTCAAATGTAGTCCTTAAATTTCCTGTATTCATCATTTTTTAGTAGGTTGTACAAATGTGTCAGAGCTGCTGAATGAAATGGAATGTGGCTACGAATTATGGAATCAGCTACAGAATGTAATCAGTTTCAGAATGTAATCAGCTGTAGAATGGAATGTAACCATGAAATGGAATATGACTGTGGGATGGAATGTAAATATAAAATGGAATATGGCTGTGGAATGGAATATGACTATGAAATGGAATGAAACTGCAGATTATGGTCTACAAAAATGGAATATGAATGTAGTTATGTATTACTACTTATTGCAAAAAAGAAATGGAAAATATAGGATGTCTCTAATTTTCACCCTATATTTTCTGTATAAGGATGCCAATCGTTGATTGGTTTTCATACTTATACACTTTATTTTAATTTTTTTTATAGGAAAAATAAAAGCTAAGTTAGTGAAGAAGAAGAATTTTTCTTCACTAACTTCATATCAGTATTATCTTGGAAAATCTTGATAAAATCTTCTCTTGAAATTAGCTTATGATATTCTTTCAACCGATGACCATTCACAAGAAGAGGTACCTTTTCTTCGTCAATTGTCCTTATCTTGACTGCTCCATTTTCAAAGATGTTTTCAATCTCATATGGCCCAAGCCAATGAGTCTAAAACTTTCCTTGAAAATCTTTGAATTTTGAATCGAACAAAAGTGCCCAATCCCCTACTTGAAACTTCTTCTCCTTAATATATCTATCGTGCCATTTAGCCCTTTGCTGCTGGACTATATTGGTTCTTTGAACTACATCTTGCATGGTTTCATCAAGGTCATTAAGTTGCTCCAAACTAGGTTTCTATGCTTCTGATAAATCAAGTCCCAATCGGATTTCCATCTTGAAGGTTTGAATCTGAGATTCTATAGGGAATAGGACTTGCTTTCCATAAACAAGTTCATAGGGAGTATGTCCTGTTGTATTCCTCCATGTAGTTCTGTAGGCCCATAAGGCTTCAGGAAGCCTTTCTTCCCATTCTCTTCTGTGTAGATGTACAGTCTTAGTGAGAATTCCTTCAATCACTTTATTGGTAGACTCTACTTGACCATTTTCTTGTGGATGATAAGGAGTAGAATTTCTATGCTTGATCTTGTAATCTTTCACAAGTTATTTCACCAATTTGGATGTAAAATGGCATTCCTAATCTGTCACAATTTCACTTGGAACACAAAAACGAGTGAAGATATCCTCAAAAGGAAAATTAACTACAGAACGTTCATTAACAAAAGCTAATGCTTTAGCATCTACCCATTTAGTGACATAATTATTACATACCAAAATATATTTCTTTTTTTTATATGGTGGATTGATTGGTCCAACAAAATCCAAGGCCCATTTTTCAAATGGTTCTATGAGTACCTAAGGTTGCAATGTCATTTCATTTGATGGAGCAGGTTTCCCTATTCTTTGGCAGTTGTCACACCTTTTGACATATTCTTTGGTATCTCTCAATATGGATGGCCAATAATATCCCAAATGAAGGATTTTAGAGGTTGTTCTCTTGTCAGCAAAGTGTCCACCATAAGGTTCATCATGACATGCCTTAATAATTTCAAGCATTTCATCTTCTCGAATTAGACAAATGTGAAGGTAATTTTCCTATGACTAAGTAATTAGAAATATCTACAAACCAAGGATTTTTAGTAGTTATTGCAAAAATATATTCATCAGGAAATTTATCCTCAACTGGAGTATCATCTTTGATATTTTGAATCCTATACAAGAAATCAGCAACTGTGTTTTGTTTTCCAGGTCGGTCTAGAATGGTGATATTGAATTCTTGAAGGAGTAATAACCGTATTGTAACTCTGCCATTAGTAATAGATTTATTCATTAAGTATATAATTGGAGAGTGATTTGTATGAACAAAGGTTTCATAGCCTGTAATATAATGTCTAAATTTTTTGATAGCATGAACAACAACTAAGAATTCCTTTTCATTTATAGTGTAATTTAACTCAGTGGGAGTCAAATTCTTACTTGTGTAATAGATGGCATAGGGGATCAAATATTTTTGTCCTAATACATCTCCCAGACCTGTATCTGAAGCATATGTTGAAATGTGAAAAGGTATTTTCCAATTTGGACCTCTTAAGATGGGTGCTTTAGAAATTTTTGTTTTTAAAGTTTCAAATGTCAATTGGCAATCAGGATTCCAACTGAATTCACAATCTTTGGTAAGTAACTTGAAGAGTGGGGATACTATTTTAGTGAAATTTTCTATAAATCTCCTATAATATCCTGTGAATCCTAGAAAACTTCTAACATCCTTTTGACAAATTGGAATTGATAGTTTGGAGATGACTTCAAATTTAGATGTATCAACTTTAATTCCATCTCCTGAAATGTGATGTCCTAAAACAATCCCTTCTGTAAACATCATAAAACATTTTTCATGACTTATTGAAAGGTTTGCTTCCTTACATCTTTTAAGAACCTTTTCCAAATTTTCTAAATCTTCTTCAAATGAATTCACATAAACTGTAAAGTCATCCATGTACACCTCTACACAATCATGTATTAGATCAGAAACAAATCCTAGTATTGCCCTTTGGAATGTTGCCGGTGCATTGAACAATCCAAAAGGAAGTACTCAGTAGGTATAAGTCCCCCATGGACATGTGAATTTTGTCTTATCTTGGTCTTCCAGTGCTACCTGAATTTGATTGTAACCAGTAAAACCATCCAAAAATGAGAAATACTTCTTACTTGCTAATGTATCCAATACTTGATCTATAAAGGGTAAAGGAAAATGATATTTTAGGGTAGCTTTATTCAATTCTTGATAATAAATGCATACCCTCCATTTACTATTCTTTTTTGGTACAATCACTAAAGGGGAAACCCACTGACTGTCTGAAATTGGGTAAATGAAGTTCACATTCAACAATTTTTGCAACTCTTCTTTCACAATTTCTCTAAGATTTCGATTCATCCTTCTTTGAGGTTGTCTGATAGGTTTACAATTTTCCTCAATATATATGTCATGTATACAAGTCTTAAGACTAATTCCTTTCATGTCAGTGTATTCCCATGCATATGCAAAAGAATGTTGTTGCAATGTTTTGATTAAGTTTTCCTATTGTAATCTCTCCAAGTTTTTGTTTATGTTCAAAGTTTTTCCTACAAATATTTCAACTGTAGAGCTACCAAATTCTTCCATAGAATGAAGAGACGTCTGTCTGGATGACAAATATTCAATATTGCATTTTTCTTGAAATTGATCATGTTCATATTCTGAGGATGATTCAAATTTTTCTATTGAATTTAAGATTTGACTATCTTCACTAATGGTTGAAATAGTAAAGAGAGGTTGTATATCATTTTCATCATCAATCCATTCTTTTTCATCTAACTCTGTGATTTTTTTTGCTGGAATATATGGAATGAATTTCTTTGTTGAGTTACCATCAGAGATATACATGTCACCAGATCTACAACTAATGAAAGCATCAGTTGTAGCCAACCAAGGTATTCCTAATATAAGTGGATGTCCTCCTAGATTGTTCTTAGGAGTTAAGATCATAAAATCAACAGGATGATCCCAAGATTATAGGGATACTGAAATATCTTCTAACACACCATCTGGCTTGATTACAGATCTATCTGCTAATTGTAGTAATGTAGGTGTATACAGAAGATTAGGAAGTTTGAGCTGTTCCATGGTTTGTTTTCTTATGATGTTTATTGCTGCTCCTAAATCAAATTTATTTGGAATTTCAACACCATTGATATGTGTTTTTACAACTGGAATTCTTGGATCTAAATATTTTTGTATGGCAATTTTTCCCATCATTATGTCTGCAATTTTTCCTACTAGCTCAATTCTTTTTATTTATTTTGTTTTTCTTCCTAGTTTCTTCATGCTCAACTCTTTCACTGTTTTGGCTATAATTGGAATCTCTTTAATGGCATGTAACAAAGGGATTTTGATGCAGACATTTTCCAATTCATCGAGAAAATCATAATTGGGCAACATAATATGCTTTTCTACCCCTTTATCAACTTGTAATCTTTCAAGAAAAGGAGGTCTAGAAATAAGTATTTGTTTTTCATTTTCAGAATTTTGTTTTTGAAGAGATGTTCCTTCCTCAAAACTTTTATTTGGATGTAGAGAATCTTCCTCAAAATTATCTTGTTCTTGAATAACTACAGAAGACTTTTTCTTTTCTAGTATCCTACCAGATCTAAGTTGGACATCATTGAGATCTAGATGGGTAATCATGTAGGTTGGAAATTGTTGTCCTTCTATCATATAAGTATTTTGAGGATTTTTATTATTGGGGTTTGGTAATGGGCAGGTAGTTGATTTGGTAATTGTGGAAATTGTAATGAAAGTTGTGAATTTTGGTTTTGGAGTTGGGGTTGTTGATTTTGTTGAGGAATTTGTTGGGGAGGATAGTTTGGATATGATGGAGGATGTTATCACAAAATCTGACCCTGATAGGTTGCTCACCAAGCAGACTTCATGTAACTCTTTCAAACCAATCTTTTGGCTGAGGCTTAGCCTCCTCAACCTGAGAGGGTTCTCTCAAAGGTTTATGATTTTTGATTAATGAATAGATGGCTAACTCTAAAATAAAAGGATAAAAATGTATAACTGGTTGTATCAAAGATTAGAAAACATTCATTGGGCTATGGAGTCAAGATAATCTTCAACCAAAACATGTAATCTATTAAGCATGGAAGTCAAGGCATTTGGAGTCTAGTTTAATGAATAAAACAGTAACACAGTGAAAAACACAGTCTATTTACATGTGAAGGAAGTTAGAGAATTTTCAAATGAATTATAAGTAACACATACAAATACTACTGCAAATAGATAATTGAGGAAGGCCATAGAAAGATGATACACATAAACTCCTTATGAACCTTGAGTTTTCAAAACAGATCTCTGTATTAAGTTGGAAAAGACACAGTCAACTACAATAACACAGTCAATTGCTAATGAAAATGCCCAACCACTATGAATTCAACTTCATGCTCTATATAGAGAATTTACAATCTAGGATTCCTTGATCCTCCACTAGAGAATTCAAATTTTCTTATTTTGACACCTTTTCTAATCTTAAACATACCATTAATTACAAAGTGACAGCCTTACTGCCTTTGAAAAATTCCTAGTTCTAATAGGAGTGAAACTCCTAAATATGCTTGCAACAACCTTATCTAAACTTAAATACTTCCTTTGAAAGCTACAATCCCATGTATTCAAACTTTGATGATGCTTCCACCTTTGAGGTAATCTTGTTGATGATGCCAAAAACTTTCCTAAAAATCAGGAGACAGGTTTCCTGATTTTTAGCCCTTTAACTTCATTTTCATCTTCGAACACTTGTTACCATTGATAGCTTGGTTTCATATGTGTCACATGTGTTAATCATTGCCTTGAAACCTTTAATCTTCCACCTGTGCAAATAAAAATCTCTGACATAGTATAAAAGGGTATGAATATGTTTGCACTACGAAAGTAGCCTTCTTTCGTAGTGCAGTTTGTATGTAATTGTAAACTTTCCTTTAACCCATTTTTTCTCTTGTTTTACAATTGGAGCCTTTACCTATAGTCTCCATGATTCCACCAGCAACATTTAAACTCAAAACCCATCAACCTTATTTCCAAAATTCACATGTAAAAGTGCAAAAAATCATCTTCAACAATTTCTTAGCGCTGTGTAAGCTTATTTCAAAACACTCTTCCGAAATTTTTTAAGTTGAGGATATTTACACTTCAAAAGGACTGATATTTTTATTAAAAAACATAGTAACTTAACCTCAAAAATATGATTTTTATCACAAATGGTCTTCACCTTAATGAAAAATTGATTTAAAATTTATCATTTTTCTACACTGTTCCATTACCCTGTTTCACTATTGCTTTAGAATTTCTTGAGATCTTGTTAGCTGGATTTCTGAGTCCTCAACCTGTCTAGGCTTAGTCTCCTGTTTCTGGTCCTCAAATGAGTATTCATAACTCTTACAAATATTGCTTCTTTTATGGTTGGTACAATCCAAGTGAAATATTGTGCTTCACTGCTAATTATTTCTGGTTTAGAAACTTTATCACCTTCCCAGAGGGCTTTCATCCTCTTGAAACTTGTTTTTTCAATAGCATGCTTTCTAGATCTCTTCTTTAATCTGAGAATTTCATAATTATCTGATTTCAACTTTTCCTCCATCTCTTCATAACTGATTTTCTCTATTTGTGTGGAGAATACTATGTTTTTGGCCCTTTCTAGTATAGGTGAAGAAATATCTATAAATTTTTCATGAACAGTAGATGTTTCCTCTGTTTCTTCTAGCTCAACATTAAGCTCTTGCAATTTATTTGACTATCTGGTTAGAGGCTTCCTAGTCTTGAACACATATGCTGCATCCTCATCATAGACTCCAATTTTTTAGATGGCTTCATCTTTTTCTGTTTAACTTCATCAATTCTTATGAAGTCAGCTTGTACCAAAGCGAAATCTTCTATGTCTATGGCTTGCAATATAACATCTAAATTTCCCTTTCGACCTGGACTGTCACTTGTTCCTTAAAACACTGCTTTCCATTTTTCTTTTGCAACTTGACTCCTAGTCAATCTCTGTTGAACTTTTTTATCAGCTCACTGTTTCTGTGCAATTTCTTCAATTTCATCTAACCTTTGTTGTGCAGATTGAGGAGTTTCTTTAATGACAAATGATGTCTTTCCTACCTGTTCTTTCACCTATTTCCTAGGTTTTAACTTCACAAACCTTTTTTTCCTTGTCACTATAGGTTTACTGGATTCTGCTGGTGGAGTTTCTTTTGCCTTAGGGTTATTGCCTGTAGCTTGAGCTTCTACTCAAAATCCACATAAAAATAAAAATAATGACCATTCTCTATTAATATTTTTGATTTCATTTAAAACCATCATTTTGATTAGACCATGGTGAAATAGAGAAGTTTCACACCCTTTAGATTTCATTTGAACCTTGTCTGTCGTCTTAGCTATGCTTCTATACAGGAAAAATGGCAAGTATAAAGATATCATGCCTATAAAATGTAACAGAAGTTTAAAATGGTATGAATAAACTTTATGATACCTTCCCTCACATGTAAAGTACCTCTGGATATAGAAGAGTAGATTTTCATAGCTCTCTTTGATGCAGCTCCTGGGAATTGCATTGTTTAAATCCATCTTTGTGAATTATGGCTTTAGAAACACCTTGCATGCCTCCATGTCAAATCTTAAACCCTTAAACCATGTTTCTTTCCCTCTAGGAATCTCAGTTACCAAAGCTATGGTCTCAGGAGTAACTGATAAATTTAATATTCCAATCTTTGTGTTTGAACCACTGAAATGCAAGGCAAATTCCTTTGTTACCTGACTGTGTCCTCCCTGCAATTTTTCACAAAAATTCAAACACCCTACCTTCCTGAAGGCCTCTAACACTGTTTTGTATTTATCTAGGGCTCATGTGCTTTCAGGTTCTGACCTTAGGCAATGCCCTGACCTGTGATTTTTCTTCTCTTTTGTCATTCTTGCACTCAGAAATTTCTGTCTGCTTCCTGTAGAATATGATTATCATCCTCGCTTGATTTCAAAATAGTCAGCCTCGCTTGATAATGGATGAGGAAAGCTTTAGTGTAAGATGACCATAAGCTTAACACTTGAAAAAGATATGTTGAAGTGTTTTGCATGAAAACTGGAATAAGTAATCAACCTTTTCAAATTCAAACTTGCCTTACATAATGAGACCTCTACGATTGCAATGATGAGTTTGAATGGCTACACGTTTTGGAAATGACCCCTAACTAACACCTAATGATGAAAACTTAACGGATTCTGGCTGATTTGATGATTTAACATGACTACCCTACGAATCCGTGCTTTCGTAGCGCACTTAGTGCATTTTCGGGGATATGCACTACGAAAGTAGCAGTGCTTTTGTAGCGCAAAACTATTTTTTTAACTGGCTGCGCTACGAAAGTGCGGTTTCATGGCTTATTGCAAAAAAAAAAAATTCAAAGTTTAAAACATGACTTGTAAATGGCTGATGAGACCTTTAAATCATGAAATAAAACCTTTAAACTTTATTTGGAAATGAAAATGACACTTTGAAGACTTCAAACCTTATCACTTACCCTTTTAAGAATGAGATGACTCAAGACCCATTTAACACCATAACTAGAAACAAGGTAAACCTTCAGAGTTTTAAAAAAAAAAAAACTTTATAGTGATAACAGAGGATATTGATAGTATTGAGTGAATCTTCCATAGGGATTTTGCATTCCTTGTGCCCAAGATTGAGATTGAGGTTGAGATTGAGGCCAAGGTTGTTGCCAAGAATTCCAATTATTTGGTGGGGGCTGAGTATACATTTGATTGTTAAAGCATTGAGTTTGTGGCCCCTACCATGGTCTTCTAGAGAAAAAAGAAAAGAGATTATGTTGGATTTGAAGTTGTTTCTTCTTGAAAAACAACCTTAAGACCTAGAATTGAAGGGAAACTCTTAGTTTCATGACTTTCTGAAAAAATCATACAGGTCTCTATGAATTTTGCATCAAGAGGACATTCTCTTAAAGCATGCTTCTTTCTGCATTTAGAACATAAAATAACTAAATCATCAGTCTCGACTTTCTGCTTGTTTTTTAATTTAAGGGTGTCTATCTATTCACTAAGACTCCCTAAAATATCTGTTTTAAATTCATCAAGGATGTTTCCAATTTCTGCCCTACTTATTGTTCCAGTTGCAGATTTATTTACTCTTGCAAGAGAAGGATCTCTTGGACTTTTCCCAGTTTTTTATTTTCCCCTTGAGAGATGAGTAAATAATTTATCAATGTCAGATAATTGGAGTTGATAAATATCCCCCTTCCCCATCATGTTGAGGATGTCTATCCACTCATCTCTAATGGATTTTAATAAAAGAGCTTTTAAAGTATCTTGATCTAAATTGTCCATTTTTTCTCTTTTTTATATTATAATTGAACCTTTCAATTAAATCCTCCAAATTCTCATTCTCTTTTTGCATCATTTTAAATACTTCATCCTTGTGATTGATGGGTATGCAATAATCCAAATACCTTTCTAAAAATGATTTCTTCATGTCATTCCATGTTCTGATAGACTGAGTGATTAAACCGATGAACCATTTTAAAGCTGCTCCTTTCAATGTTTAAGGAAACAACTTAAGTTTTTGAGATTCTTGTAAATAATAATAAGTTCTTCACATGACTTTAAATTCAAACAAAAAGGTTTCAAGATCTTCACTTTTTAATCCATGAAAATTTGGGAGGACATAAGGTGAGATATTTTTCATTGTGGCATTTGTCTCTCCATCAACTATAGGGAATCCAAAAGAACTATCAATTTCCCTATTTCTTCTGCCTCCTCCTGCATTTCCTCTACCTCTTCCTCTTCCTCCTCCAAATATTACATTTTCTCCATTTATAATTTCTCCTTCTCCTTCTCCTTCTTCTCTTCCTGCCATTATAGATTCTTTAGAGCTAATATAAGATTCAATCTGCAAGGTTAACTGCTCTTCCTTTGGTTCTTCTATAAATGGTATGTTGAATAAAGGTTCTTCTTCTTCCTCTCCACTAGGAATTTCTAACTCTTCAGCTAAAATATGTTCCCCTGTAGAGGTGAAAAAGGTTATTCCTTATGTTGGAGATCTAGGATATTCTTCCTCTAAGACTGCCTTAGTGGATGAAGTAGGAGATCCTCCTAATTTGATTTTTGACCTTAGGACTTCAAGAAGTCTATGTCTAGTGAAGTATGAAATATGAGTTTGAGATGGAGGTGTATCACTTCGTGGTCTTGGTGGACTGAGTGGTGTTGTAGGAATTAAACTCTTGCCTCTAGCTATGAATCTACCCCTAGAATCTCTTTCTCTGCGCATATCATTTTTTTTTTAAGATGTGAAATGAGGTTATCTAATTACACTTCCCCGGAAACAGTGCCAAAATTTTTAATTAATTTAATGTCTTAAATTTCTTACATAAATTATCAATCGAGGTTTGTAAACTGATGAAGTGTGGTGCACTATATGTGCTTAGTTAACCTTCTTCTTACTTCGTTGTATGTATTTTTATGTTGTTTTGGGGGTTTTGTTCTTTATATCTAAGAGTGTTCATATAAAAACTATGAGAGAAATCAAATGAACCCTAATGAATTTTAAGAAGCAAGAAAAGGAAGTGTTCCTAAGTTAAACTAATTTACATAAAAAGTAATCAAAGACTATTGGTTGGTTAGAATCTAATCTGAAAAACAGAGTATCTATTCCAATGACTTCTAAGTTAACATTAGTCCTATTCCATGATATAAATATTATAACTGAAATTGAAATTGCAATGCTACTCTAAATGAAATAGATTCAAAAGAAAACAAATAATGTATGTTTAGTTACTCCAGCATTCAATATGAAGTGCCACCCTCTTGAGATGATGTGTAAGCAACCAATTATACTCTAGTTTCTAATGTCCTAGAAAAGCAAGTAAAAATGTGAAGAGGAAAAATAAATAATTGCATGAATAAAATATTCAATCATTCAGTTTATAAATATGATAAAATCTTCTTGAAATAACTTTCAACAACATCCAACTATGCAATTAAATGAGGATCTAAAATCAAATGTGAAAGCATGGAAAGTTAAAGCTCAACTGATTGTAAACAACTAATGTATGTTTGATTACTCCAACATTCAATATAAAGTATTATCCTCTTGAAATGATGTGTAAGCAACCAATTATACCTTATTTTCTAATGTCCTAGAAAAGCAAGTAAAGTAGAGGAAAACTCAATAATTGTATGAATCAGATATTCAATCATTCAGTTTAGAAATGTGATAAAATCATCTTCTTGAAATGACTTTTAAGAACATCCAATGATACAATTAATTGATAGTTTTAATATAAGAAAGTAAATAACATAACAGTAAAGGAAACTAGATAACAGTGAATTCTTATTGCTTCAAACTTAATCCAATTTGAAAATAGATAGATCTATCCTCACGAAATGTTTTTAGAAGAACAATAATTACACATTCATTCTATTGATGCTAGGAAGACATTCATGATTTATTTCTATGCTACTGATCAAAACTGTAATGTAATATTAATCTCCTCATAAAACATAATTGACAAAACATAGTAAGTAATTTAAACTAAAACAATGAAAGAAAAACCTCCTCCTGTGCAGGGGCCCTCTACAACAGATTCGGTTGAGATCCTAGCTGGTTATATACGCACTAAGAAATCACTGGTACCATGAATACAATCCTTGTATTATAATAGAAATGAGTTTTAAAACAATACACATCATTTCATCAAAAACTTACTTAATCTTGGTTTTGTACAACCGATATTTAAATAAAACAAACGTAATTGTTATGAGCTAATTTTTCCTACAGGTGGCTAATCTTAACCGAATTATAGAATTGGAGTTTGATTTTTTAACTCTTGATTTGCTATGATAGAGAAAATCAAGATTCCTTCTGTTCTCGGCTTACATCTTTTGACCGGACTTTTACCATGATCTTAGGCATCTTTTCCTATTGATCTTGATCAAGTAGATAGGACGAAATCCATGTGTAGACTATTCTGGAAATTCCCATGTGACTCATTTCTCCATTTGATCCTTGGAACCTGTCAGACCATGAAAGTAGCTGCGGAACCAATGATTAGCTGCAGAATAGGCTGCGTTCTGTAGCCAAATTACAAAAATCCATTCGAATAGCAAGAACATCATAATATAACATGGAAATCATTTAAATGCATTCAGTGAGACAAAACATGACATTTATCATTGATTGGAGTATATGAAATTACGAGAAAGTAAGGGAAAAAGGTGAGAAAGGATGTCAGAGAGAGGATAATTATGAGGTTCAACAATGGGCTATATCTAAAACACTACTATGCTTAGTTTCTTTGCATGGTCACTTGTATATTATGTATATAGGTGTGTTCAGTTTATTTTTTCTTTTCATTAGCATTTACCCAGTTCTTTTGTGTAATTCGTGTGTCTAGTCTTTTCTGTATAGATTTCAACACCCTCACTCCCTTATATAGGCTTTGTAGATGGTGCAAACTGTTACACTCAGAATGTTTCTTCTGCCGCTTGGGTCCTCTTTTCACCCACTGATGAGCTTGTGAGTTCTGGGGGTATTTGTATTCACCCTGTCACAAAAAAAATGATTGAATATAGTGTTGTCATCGATCTCATGACCAAGGCTATTCATCTTGGCATATGCCCCCTTGTTGTTCAACTTGAATCTCAACTCATAGTGTCTTAGCTCAACCATCCCAACTCTGTAAGGAACCCGACTCTGTTTCGTTACTTTTTGAGGGTATGTATCTTGGAATGTTCATTTGATTATATTTATTATGTGCATATTCCTCAAGACCAAAACCAATTATTTGTAAATATAGATTCTTTTGTTTTTCCTTTGGAACATGGATATAAGCGGGACACCCAAAGATTCAGAGATGGTCCACACTTGGCTTCCTTCCTGTGAATGCTTCCTCAGGTGACATGTTCTCAAGAATTCTATGAGGGCTTCTATTTTTTATATATATTTTTGTCATCGTTTCTTTTCCCCATATAAATTTTGGTAAGTCTTGGTCAAACATCATTGTTCGTATACCTTCTTTAATTGTCCTATTTTTCCTTTGAGATACTCCATTTTGTTTGGGATTATAGGGAACAATGAGCTCCCTCTTAATTCCCACTTCTTTACAGTATGCAATCCATTATTTATAATTATATTCCTCACCATTTTCAGATCTTAAAGTCTTTATTATTCTTTCTCTTAGGTTCTCCACTTCAGATCTAAACTCGTTGAATTTCTCAAATACTTCATCATGTTTCTTGATAAGGTAGAGCCATGTATTTCTGGAGTGATCGTCAATGAAAGTTACATAATAAAGATGACCTCCAAGTGATTTATCATACACAGGCCATCATACATTTGAATGAATGAGGTCTAATATTTCTTTAGACCTTGTTTCATGGTTTGTAAAGGGTTTCCTTGTATTATTTCATAAATCACATCCCTTACAAATTCCTTCACGATCTTCTTTGATATTTTGGATGCCATTTACCAATTGATTGGGAGAGAGAATGACCTTGTAGTGTAGATTTCCATATTGTCTATGCCATAGCTTAATGGGATTGATTTCCATGTGAACTAGGGCTTGAGGAGATGGCGTTATGACTCTATATATACTTCCTTCATGAACTCCAATAAATCTAGCTTTATCGATGCTTGAATATTTTCCTCGAACCAAAACTTTTCTATCAACAAAAGAAACTCTATCTCCTTCATTTTTTTCAAACCTGGAACATATAGTATATTGTGAGATGCACCTTGGCTCCATTTTCCATCTTCAAAGAAGTTGATCCCAGGCCTTTAAAAACATAAATTTTGTTTTCTCCCAATTCCACTGCATGAGAATATGGTTCCTTTGATAGAGTGTGAAGTTTTTTTACTTTCCCCTGTCATGTGCCTTGATGCTCCACCACCAATAATCCATGCATTGTCATCATTGAGTGAACCTGTGAGTGTACCCAAGAACCCTTTTCTTTTGAACTTATTGAATAAGTTACTACAACCAAACATGAACACGCAGATAATCCAAGACTTTTTCAACTAGACACAAACTTCCTCCAATCACCAAGTCAACCCTTTTCCTTCCATAAAAATAACTTAAGACATTCAACCTTGCAACAGAACTTGATATGATGTTGGTAAACACTTCAACCTATGTAGGAGCAGCACTTTGACTTCTGCAAATTCAACCCCAACAACTGCACAACTTCAATCCCTGAAAATTCATGGTAACTTTGTAGAAAAGAGAGAGATATATCCCAAAAATTTGATCTTGTACTTCTCCTACTCCTTGAACTTCACACTTTTAGTGCACTACTTCTTATGTATATCAAACTTGTTGAGTGGATGAGAAAATAGATCGAACTACACTTCCATATATAGTCTTATTGTGGGTTGAATTTATCTCATGCAGGCCGACTTCATCAGGAAAGGGTCGAATTGGTGTGGAGGTTACAAATTACATATTTGACTCAAAAATAATTATTTTTACATTATTCAAAAGCCCAAGAAGGGTCTCATAAAATATAAAATGACTCTAATGACTCAATATAAATCCTAGGAGTCCTCAATGGGGACTTTGACCTATAAAATGATGACCCAATCATGAAACCCGTGCTTTAATAAGTCATTGTAATAATAATACAAAAAATACTTTTCATTCTTTTGATAAGTACATTTCATAATGACTCAAATACAATTATGAAGACTGAACCTAGTTACATTCTTCAACACATGGATGGCTTTTCATGGGAGAGGCTGGAGTCTTTCACTCGCTTGGAGGGATTTTCGTGGGAGCGACTTGGGGTCTAGCTCAGTAAAAATAAAATTTGACTGAGGAAGGTTTTTAAAGTGTTGGTCCATTGGTTCCACTTCCTTAAGGTGATATAGGAGGTCGAATCATATCATAGTAACCCTTCATCACATGTTTACCTTGGTAGGCCGATAACTTGGATAAATGTGGGAGGAGGGTGTTACAGAGTGGTATCAGAGCATGGTTCACCCCTTGGACTAGATGGTAGGAATGTGTTTATCATGCATAAATGTTAGTTGCATATGTTCCCTTATGCTTGTGGTCTATGTGCTTATTGTGTATGCATGGTGGTGGTCATTGTTGCAGTCACATTTCCATGTGGAATTTGATGGTGTTGTTTTTGTAATGTGGTCTTCATGAGTGCATGTGATATTTCCTTCATTATTCATATCAGTTTCTATATGTTGTTATACATGCATTGTCATGGTTATGGTTGTCATGCATGGGGCATGGAAGTATGGTTAAGATGATGTATATATACTGATATGATTATGATTATACATGTATTGTGCTAATCTGGTTGATCTTACATATGAGATATCCTTCCCTAAAACTATACTGAGGTATGTTGGTTATCTTTATGTTTTGGTTTAGCTGACATGATATACTTGCAGGAAAAAGATAAAATATGACTAGCCTGATGGTATACTAAAGTTCACAAAATTCTCCCTATGGGTCAGATGAGAAATATGGTGATGAGCATTTTTCTGACATAGCAGAGACATTAAGAAGCTTGAAGGAAAAAATAAGAAGTTCCAAAGAAGATAATGACAGTACCATTCAGGCACAAGAGAAAAAAGCAGAGGTCAATGTTGTTATTCTTCAAAATTTTTCAGATTTGCAGAGGCAAGGACCACTTAGGATCAGTCATGGGTAGGAGGATAGGACTAATGGAGCATATGGTATTATATTTGATGGTGGGAATAGGTTGGATAGAGATGACATGGCTAGAGATGGCAGGTTCTTGGATACACCAAATATGAGAGGTGATGGACACAAGTTATATTATAGTTCTCGTTCCGACTGGTATCATGATGATCATCGTTATCATCCTTACAAGAGGAATGATAGGGGATATTTTCAATATGAGTTCAATAAAGCTAAGCCACCTACCTTTGATGGATATTTTAATAATCCATAATATGCAGATGCATGGTTACTTGGGATGAAGAATTTATTTGAGTTGCATAATTAATCAACAAACATGAAGGCCAGAATAGTTACATTCAGTCTTAAAGGGAAAACAAACATCTGGTGGGAAGATGTGAAGTGGGTCAGATACATAAGGACAGAGGAGTTAAGTTGGCATGAATTCAAGAGACTCTTCACGAAGAAGTACATGTCAGAAAGGTACTACGACAGTAAGGCCAATGAGTTCTATGAGATAAAGATGGGATCGATGATAGATGAGGAGTATACAACTAATTTCTTGGAGTTATTAAGGTATGTACCATATCTTAAAGATGAGAAAGCCAAATTTCAAATATTTTTTAGTGGATTACCATTATCATTTAAATATCGTATTGAGTATGATGAGCCTTGGTCAATTGAAGAAGTCAATGGGAATTTGAAACATTGTTATGAGAAGTCAAAGTGCAAGAAAATTCTCAACAAGGTTGGAAAGGGAAATATAATACTAAAGGTAAGTGGTAGCCGAAGCAAACAAGACCCCAGGATGTAGGTAACAAAGAGAATGCAACACGGCCTAAGAAGTTAAATGCATTTGATAGAATACAAGTATTTCTGTTTGAGGAGAAGAATAATGGTAATGGTAGGAATCCTTTTCAATGTTGGACTTGTCACAAGGATCATCGTAGGAGAGATTTTCCACAACATAAAGGTGGTAGGATTCAAATATACATTGCATGTGAAGCACAAACAGTTTGGGATGTTGGAAAAAGTATTCCTTGGATTTATGTAGCGTTGGATAACAGGAAGGCAGATCACCAAACATCTATTATTGAGATGGATGGTGAGATTTGTGATCAAGTTGTTTCTATTTTGATTAACCTTGGATCTAATTATAGTTATGCTAATATTGACCTACTGGATAAGTGTGGGTTGAATAAATAAGTGCATCCAAAATCTTGGTTAGTGTAGTTGACTACAAGTACCAAGAAAAGAGATCATCATTGGGTATGTCATATTCCAAATTTTCCATCAGCTACTTGGAATATTAGGGTTCTTACTTTTCTTATTTAGTTAAGTAAACAAAAGGGTGGAGGAACCCATAAACCCAGTAGATGAATAAAATCCACTTCTATAGTGTGAATGTGGGTTAATGGAGTAGCATAGTATCATTATGGAGTAGTGTAGAAGCATAATAATGAAGAAAAAGTGGAGGTTATAGAGCAATGATGAGGAAGATGATGGAGATAGTGGAGGAATAAATCATAAGATCATGGAGAAATAATGATGAAATGATGAAGGAAGTGGAGAGTAATTGTAGCAGTGATGGAGATCATGGAGGACAATGTAGTCTTTATGGAGGCTAGTGCCCATATGTGCAGCGCAGTTATGAGGTTGGCCAAGGCTAGGGAAAGCTCACAACCATAAAAGGAAGATGAGGGTAGCAAAGGAGGGGGAGTTGGAATTTTTATTATTGAGAATTGGAAGACATTTCTTTGCACGCTTCCGCTGTTTAGCTAACTCTATTGTGTTGTTTTGTTCCCAAGCAGGAATCCCACCCTTACCGATGGGGGACTTCGAGTGCCTACTCTAGGAAGGTTTTCTTGGGCATCATTCATCATTCAGCAATCAGTGCCACTTTCAGCCACTCTCATCTGCACTTCCAGCTACAGGAATTACACATTCTTGAACTTGGGTTTGAGAGTTGGAAGGTTGTTCTCAGTACTTCAGTTGAGAAACCTTGGAGGGATCAACCCTTCAAATTTTGGATCCATTGCAGTCTTTCAGGAGTTTCATTGTCATATCTGGCATTAGACCATCCATCTAATTCTCCTATGTAGCAACATTTCCTGCAGAAATTGCGTAATTATGTAGTGAGGGTTTGAGGAGAAGAGGAAGTTCCAAGCAAATCAGCTTGGAATCATGTGAGGGATTAATCCTTCACTCCGGGAATCACTTCAACAGACTGGGATCATAATTGTATTATCTATCAGTATGCAACATCATCATCCCTCCTAGATAGTGTAGTATTACCCATCATTTGTGCATGCAGCAACTACATATTCAATGGAGGAGCTAGATCCTAAGTTTCTCAGCTTGGGATTGAGAGAAGGGACCATCCCTTCAGTTATTGAGACGATTGGGTGCCATTTCAGCATATAGATAATTATTTCAACCCTATATCAGCAGTTTTCTCTAAGGAGTGTGTAACTCAGCTAGCAGGGGTGTAGTGTGCAACCCAAAAAGGGCTGAAATTCCAAACTCAAAATCTAGCCAAACCATTTCTGGGTTTTTCGAGAAGAGTTCATGGTTAAAATCTCAGATATTTCTGAGCACTCCAGTAGCCTCTCACACATAGATATTCTTCCCAACGACAACAGTTTCCAACAGTAGTAGCAGTTTTTACTTTCCAATGCTAGTTTTCAGTAGAGTTGTTTCAACTATCTTTGGATGGACTGAGTGCACCCATTTTTGGAGCACTTTGTATATTCATTTTTTTTTATATAGAATGATATGGCTCAATTTTTTCTGCTCATATGTATGATGTTTTGATGTATTCCGACATTTTTCCAGTTTTATATGTTTAATTCTTAGTTGGAATTATGCATATGTTCTATGTTCTTGTTTCTCCCATTTTTGGATATTACAGTGGTATTAGGAGCAGAAGAAAAAAAAAAGTCTTCAATGGCGGAAGTATTCAGTTTTGCAACACTTCTCTTCATATCTATGCAGGATCTCACCATGGAGATCAAAGAAATGAGAAGGGAGAGGAAAAATGAAACCTCAAGAGGGTTTCAGAATGGAGAAGGTCTGAGCACTTCCTATCAGCAGTATAAGAAATCGACAGTGTCGAAAGTTCCACAACGCCCTACTATGCCCACTTTCCTTACAGAAGGAAATGAATGGCATGGATATGGAGGATATTTGGAGCATGAGACTCTAAGTGATTATCTTGCAGAGTACATATCTCAATCTAGATAATTCAAAGAAAATATTACTTTCCAACAGTTTTTCCAGATTAAAGAGAACCAGAGACCCTGTAGCAACAATAGAAGAAGAGGGCATATGCAAAATAGATTCTTTCTACCTACATTCGATCGGTCATCCAAAAGCATGGAAAAGTCTTGGATGGAGAATTTAGATGATTTCTTCCAGCTACGCTCAATAGCGGAAAAAGAATCTATTTAGATTGCAACGCTACACCTTTAGGGTGAAGAAAATGACTGGTGGTTCGACAAATTGAAACATGCAAGAGTGACTGCGTATGCAAAGTTCGCTCAAAGATTCGTAAAGAGGTTTGATAAAAGAAAACCAGAGGCACTTTCCATTGAGACATTTTCCAACATTGATAAGGAAGTATATGAGGAGAAAAAGGAATATGTCAGCACTGATACTATGGGAGAAGAGAAACTACCAGCAGCAACAGCTGTAGTATAGGTACTTGCATCAGTGGGAGGAGCACTTGCATCTTTGCAAGATGGTCCGGAGCATTTGACATTGAGAGTCCCAGGCATGATTCAAGAGGTACATGAGGAAGAGGGAGCAGATACCATCACTGGTGCAGTAGTAGAGGAGAAGTCATCACTATCACCAGCAGTTGGAGAAGAAATTTCATCGGTTGGAGGAACTCTTCTAGTTCTACAAGATGTTCCCAAGCATCAGCTGATCCAAGGTATGCAAACATTTCCATCATGTTCAGCACCTTAGATGATATTTTTGGGGTCATGCCGTACGGGGAAATTGCATGACTTCGAGGTTGAAACACATTGCTAATTTTAGGTAACGGACTACACGCACAAAAGGACCCTTGACTGGTTCAAGGAGAAGATGTATAGCTATCCCATTTTAGCATTGTTAAGCTACACACAACACTTTGTGTTGGGGTGTGGAGTTTCCGAGCATGGTATTAGCATAGTCCTAATGCAGGGAATCTATACAATAGATTTTGAGAATCATAAGTTACTGTCGCATGAGTTTTCGTATTCTATTTACGACAAAGAGATATTGGCCATTATGCATGCATTGGTCAAATTCCAGCAGTTTTTTATTGGAAGTAGATTTCGGGTGAAGACCAACCACCATAGTCTCTGGCATCTTTTTGAGGAGGAGAAGCGGCTGCAAAGAAGGCAGCAATGATGGATCAATACAATGCAGGACTATGAGTTCAGCATTGTGTATGGAGAGGGCCATGAGATAGCAAATGCACTATCATAAAGATCAGCAGTGCTGTCACTGAGGAGCAATGATGATTTGAGGGCCCAGTTATTATTTTAGAATTCTGATGATAGCTTCACTTATGAAGAATTGGATGGGTAGATGGTATATGGTAGACATCATGTAATGGATAACATATTCCATTATCAGGATAGAGCCTTCTTGATGAGCACCTCACAGCTCAAAGAGAAGTTTCTGCAAGTAGCATATTCAGAACCTCATAGGTTCTACCGAGCCATCGGAGAGAGGTTCTCATGCAGAGACCTCAAGGAGGATGCACTTCGACATATCATGGAGTGCAAGGATTTTCATCAGATTGTGGAGGATGGTATTGTCGACATTGATCCGTTGTCGAGGTATGCACATTGCTTCGACATTTTCACACGGTACATCTCTTCAACCATGACCAGATTATCTTTTCGGGATGTCTTCATGCTTCATGGTATTCCTAAGGCCATAGATAGTGATGGAGATAGTTATTGGATTAGCATTTTTTGGTGGGAGCTCCTCCATTGGTGGATACCAAGCTGGTGCATGATATGATTCATCACCCACAGTTGGATGGATGGATGGAGATGATGAGAAAGTGGTTGAAAAGCTACTTGCAGATCTATGACACGGGGTAGTAGGAAGCATGGTTGCGTTGGCAGCTCTTGGGTGAGTATGGTTACCACTGACATTCCACATGTTAATTGGGATGTCACTGTTTTATACTTGGCATGATGATGTGTTGTGGCAGCAGCAGACCTTGCTGCGTTGGATTCTCTTGAGGGAGTATGGCTACCATACTTGGTATGATGATGATGTGATGTGGCAGCAAGAGGCATTGTTGCGGTGGCTTCTCTTGAGAGAGTATATCTACCATCCTTGGTATGATTTTGATGTGGTATGGAAGCAATAGGCATTGATCAAGTGGTTGTTATTGGGAGAGTATGGTTCAACATTTCACATGTCAATACATATGTCTCTATCTCGTACTTTGCACAGTGTTGAGATGATGCTTAGAGCAAGCAAGGATACCAGTGCCAAGGATTGGAGCATGAAGAGACACAACCTACTCCATGTAGCATGGGTTGGAGAGATATTTTATGAGTTGGGAATTTCCACTTGGGGAAGGAACCACTACACTTCACATATCTCATGCAGACAAGAGGCTCTTAGATAGTAGATGGTTGCCACTTGGGGACTCATTGATGAGGGGAGGCATCTAGCTACACTGCTGGAGGCCATTCTAGACATTCTAGAGAGGCAACTATGGAGTTGGGCATTCATAACACATTGGAGTAGATGGGGAAACCTTCCATATGAGAATGCCACTTGGGAGGGAGATGGATTTCTGCAGCATCCACTTTTGCAATTACTTGAGGACAAGCAACATTTTGGCGAGGAGGACTGTAATATTCCAAATTTTCCATCAGCTAATTGGAATATTATAGTTCTTACTTTTCTTATTTAGTTAAGTAAATAAAAGGGTGGAGGGACCCATAAACCCAGTAGATGAATAAAATCCACTTCTATAGTGTGAGTGTGGGTTAATGGAGTAGTGGAGTAGCATTATGGAGTAGTGGAGCAACATAATAATGAAGAAAGAGTGGAGGTCATATAGAAATTATGAGGAATATGATGGAGATAGTGGAGGGATAAATGAAAGCTCATGGAGAAATAATGATGAAATGATGGAGGAAGTGGAGAGTAATTGCAGTAGTGATGGAGATCATGGAGGACAATGCAGTCTTTATGGAGGCTAGTGGCCACATGTGCAATGCAGTTATGAGGTGGACCAAGGCTAGGGAAGGCTCACAACCATAAAAGGAAGATGAGGGCAACAAAGGAAGGGGAGTCTGAATTTTTATTATTGAGTTTCGTAAGACATTTCTTTGCACGCTTCAGCTGTTTAGCTAAGACTGTTGTGTTGTTTAGCACCAGGTGTTCTCGAGCAGGAATCCCACCCTTACCCACAAGGGAATTCAAGTTCCTACTCTAGGAAGGTTTTCTTGGGCAACATTCATCATCGAAATTAGCGTCACTCTCATATGCACTTCCAGTTACAGGAATTACGCATTCCTGAACCTGGGTTTGAGAGTTGGAAGGTTGTTCTCAGTACTTCAGCTGAGAAACCTATGGAGGGATCAACCCTTCACACTGTGGATCCATTTTAGTCTTCTGGGAGTTTAATTTTCATATCCAGAATCATACCATCCATATAATTCTCCTATGTAGCAACATTTTCTGCAAAAATTGCGTAATTCTGCAGTGAGGGTTTGAGGAGAAGAGGAAGTTACAAGCAACTTAGCTTGGAATCCTGTGAGGGATTAATCCTTCACTCCGAGAATCACTTCAGCAACCTAGGATCAACATTGTATTATCTATCATCAAGAAACATCATCAGCCCTCCTAGACAGCGCAGTATTACCCAGCAGTTGTGCATGCAGCAACTGCATATTCAGTGGAGGAGCTAGATCCTAAGTTTCTTAGCTTGTGATTAGGAGAAGGGACCATCCCTTTATTTATTGAGATAAGTGGGTGATATTGCAGCATATAGATCATTATTTCAGCCCCATATCATCGGTTGTCTCCAGGGAGTGCGTAACTCAACCAGCAGGGGTGTAGTGTGCAACCTAAAAAGGGTCGAAATCCCAAACTCAAAATCTAGCGAAACCATTTCTGGGTTTTTCTGGGTTTTGAGAGTAGAGTCCGTGGTTAAAATCCTAGATCTTTCTGAGTACCCCATCAACCTATCGCACATACATATGATTCCCAACAACAGTAATTGTTTTTACTTTCCAGTGCTAGTTTTTAGTAGAGTTGTTTCAACCATATTTGAATGGCTTGAGTGCATCCCTTTTTGGAGCACAGTGTATATTCATTTTGTTTTTATACATAATGATACGGCTCAGTTGTTTCTACTCATATGTATGATGTTTGATGTATTTCGGCATTTTTCCAGTTTTATATGTTTAATTCTTAGCTGGAATTATGATTATGTTCTATATTCTTGTTTCTCCCATTTTGGGATATTACAAAATGTCTTGGTTAGTGTAGTTGGCTACATGTACCAATAAAAGAGATCATCATTGGGTAAGAGCTTGTGCATTTGAATTTCATGGTATGTCTACATCGGCGCATCTGAATGTAATTCTGTTGTGATCGTACAATATGTTGTTGGGTATGGATTGGATATATCTTCACAGGACCAAATTAGATTTCTATGACAAAGATATTAAGTGATTAGATGACAATGGGGAATAAAGAATCTTGCAGGGTAAGAAGAAAGCAACATCAACTAGAATGGTTACAGCTATGTAGGCCAAGCGTAGTCATAGGAAATGGCATGTGTTATTTGCATTGCATATTTCTAGTGTTAAAGGTAAGGATGTTGAGGATGCAAAGGTATTGAGCAGGTACCCGGTTTTAAGATAGTTTCATGATGTATTTCCCATATAGATTTCAGAGTTTCTGCCTCACAAGGAAGTGGAATTTTTTATCAAGTTGGTACCAGGGGCAACACACCAAAGTTAGTGGAATTGAAGTTGTATTTGAAGGAAATTCTTGAAAAGGGGTACATTAGGCCAAGTGTATTTCCTTGGGGTGCACCAGTGTTGTTTGTGAAGAAGAAGGATGGTACACTCAGGATGTGTGTCAATTATAGACAGTTGAACAAGGTGACTATCAAGAACAAATATCTGTTGTCAAGGATCGACGACTTGTTTAATCAGTTGAAAGGTACAACAATGTTCTTGAATATTTATCTAAGATCAAGATATCATCAGGTATACATTAAAGAAGAGGACATCTACAAGAATAATTTCCGAACCAGGTATGGGGATTATGATTTTTTTATAGTTCCATTTTGTTTGACTAATTCTCCAACTACTTTTATGTGCTTGATGAATAGTGTATTGTGTTCTTATCTGGAAAATTTTGTTATTGTATTTATTGATGATATATTGATATATTCCAAGAATGAGGAAGAACATGTCAAACACTTAGCAGTAGTATTGAGATTGTTGAGAGAGCATCGATTGTATGCTAAACTCAGTAAATGTATTTTCTTCCAAACATAGGTACATTACAAAGGGCATGTGGTTTCCAAGGAAAGCATAGCAGTGGATCTAGAAAATATTAGAGCTATCATGGAATGGGAAACTCCTAAAAAGGTGGATGAGGTAAGATCATTCATGGGGTTAGTAGGTTATTATAGAAGGTTTGTAAGGAACTTCTCTCATATATCTTATCTTGTTACATCATTACAGAGGAAAGGTAAGAAATTTGAATGGAAAGAACAATGTGCAACCATTTTTAAGTAGTTGAAGCAGTTGTTGACAAATTCTACAGTTTTAAATATTGTAAATCTGGACAAAGTTTGTGGTTTGCACAAATGCTTGCAAGAAATAACTTGGTGGATTCATGATGAAAGAAGGACAGGTGGTGTGCTATGAATCAAGAAAATAGAATGAGCATGAGCAGAATTATCCGACACATGATCTTGAGTTGGCAGTGATCATCCATGCATTGAAGATGTGGAGACACTATCTTCTTGGCAGGAAGTTGTATTAATGAGCGATCAAAGTGGATTTAGGTATCTATTTTACCAACAGAACCTGAATACCGAGAAAGCTAGATGGTTGGCCACGATCAGTGAGTTTTCCTTTGAGATCAGGTACATTATAGGTAAATAGAACAAGGTTGTGGATCCTCTTAGTAGAAGCGTACAGGTGAATCACATAGAAGCTATAAGCTTCTATGGGACAGATTTATAGGGCCGGATCTTGCAGGAAGGACAATAGGATGAATTTTATAGGGAACTTATACACAGATTACAAGAGGGTACATGTGATCAGGATGTGGATTATCGTCTCATAGAAAATGGTATAGTCATATTTAGGGATAGGATATATGTGTCGAACAACAGTGACCTCAAGAAGCTTATCTTGAAGGAATTTCATGCTAATTCATATTCATGTCAGTCAGGATATCAAAAGACATTGAAAACGGTGAAGAAGTTCCATTATTGGTTGAATATTAAGAAGGAAGTGGTAGATTTTGTGGATAGATGCTTGGATTGTCAATAAGTAAAATCATAATGTAAGCGTCCAAATGGATTACTACAACCGATTTTGATTCCATAGTAGAAATAGGAGGGAATTTCCATGGATTTCATTACAGGTTTGTTGAGGACATCCAAAAAACATGATTCTATTATGGTTGTGGATGATAGGTTGAAAAAGGTGGCACATTTAATTCCAATAAAGTCTATCTACTTAGTGAATGATGTAGCACAGATCTTCATCAGAAATGTGGTGAGATTGCATTGTGTTCCAGAAGAATTTGTGTGAGACAGGAGTGCTAATTTCACCTCTAGATTATAGAATGAGTTATTTGCAAGTTTTGGTACAGATTTGGCCTTCAAAAAAACTTATCATTCGCAGATAGATGGATAGACAGAGAGGGTCAATACAATATTATAGGACATGTTGAGGATGTATTTGATGCATCAACAAAAAAAATGGGAAGAACATCTTCCACTGGTTGAGTTCGCTTACAACAATGGGTATCAGGAGTCTCTGAGGATGAGCCTGTTAGAGTAACTTTATGGGAAGAGTTGTAACACTTCCATTAGTTGGAGTGATCTAGTGAATAGGGTATTTATAGGACCGGACATGTTGTTAGAGATGGAATAGGAAATGTAGGTTATCAAGAAGAATTTAAAGGCAACACAAGATAAAAAAGAGTTATGCATATCATAATAGGATGTTTAAGAAGTTTCAGTTTGGGGAATAGGTGTACTTGTGCATCAAACCCAAGAAGAGATCCTTGGGAATTGGATCATGTGCCAAGTTGGCATCTCGATTTTGTGGGCCTTTCAAGATTCTTGAGAGGATTGGACCAGCACAACCTATCGACTTGCACTGCCTCCGACAGTCAAAGTCCATGATGTTTTCCATGTGTCATTGCTTAAGAAGTATGTTAAACATTTTGATCATGCGATTGACTAGTTTGTATTGGAGGTGGAGCCAGAAGATGAATTCCATCCAGAACCTCATTGTATTTTTCAGAGAAATATGCTCATGCTACGGAACCTAGAAATTGAGCAGGTTAAGTGCAGTGGAAGAAATTTGGGACCAATGAAGCTACATGGGAGATGGATGAACAGATGTAGGCTATTTATCATTCTCTATTCGTTAGTTGAGCGGGTGTCTTTTTGTATATGTTTTGGTTTGGTTTTTTTGTATATGTATATATGTATATGGATGTAAATACCACCATGAGTTGTGTTATAAAGCTCCAATAAGAAGTATGGGTGTCATGTTGTTAGGTCCCTATAATACTAGTGTATCACCTTATTTTTATTATTGTGCCCATATAGTCCACATATTGTTATTATTGTTCCCCATAGAAGCCCACTATTGTTATTGTTGTGCCCTTACATTATGTCGACTCTAATTATATTGTGACCCCTCAGACTCCTATATTGTGACCCCTTAGACTCCTATCTATAGAAAGGTGGTTTTTTCATTTGAAACATCAAATAATTGTTCATTTATGTAATGTAAAGGAGATTCCCCCTCAAAGAGGATAAATTTTAAGTCGTTGATCTATATTTTCTTCTATTTTGTGAGTTGGTTGCGTAATATTTGGTATCAGAGTTTTGGATTCTAGGGTTTCACTTCTTCAAACAGGTCATCTTGGTATTTTCGTTATAATTTTTTTTCTACGAAGCTTCAAAAGATGAAATTGCAACAACATCAAGACAAAATATTTCTAAACCTCGTGTACAAATTTCAGATCTTGGTTCGCTATATTTTCAGAGATATGATCCAAGGAAGTTAGGGTTTTTGCAGGCTCCTAAATTTCATCTCAAACATGTGACCTACGAAAAATCGTCATAAAGTTCATTTCAGGCATCAGATTTGAATTCTATAAAAAGTGGAAGAAATTGCACACACTGTCATTTTCCCTGTAGCAGTTTCAGAGCCAAATATTGAAACAGTGAAATGTGGCATCCCATACAACTTCGCTCTACTGAACCAATCCATAATCAGGTCATCGTGGGATATTTCACATAACTCTATATTAAAGAATCAAATATTTTCCTGACTAGTGGAACTGGAAATAAGATTCATAGGGCTAAAACAAGAACAAAATTCACACCTTGGAGATCTGAAATTACAAAGTTACAACCATCGCAAGGTCAAGCTCCTAAAAGAAAGAAAAAGGTGTGTACTGTTTTTTAAATTGCACAATGTTTTTTTTGCAAAATCAGTTCGAAGTGATTCCAATGGCATATTGAAGAATATATATCAATATTAAGCTCTAAAATTCCTACCAAACAAAATAATTCTTCACCCATTAAGCCCTTATAAATCTCTACTATGACACATGAAGAAGAATAATTGTAGCATGATATATCAAATTTACGAGACCAAGTGCAAAAAATTTCGCTCTCACAAAGAGCAGTCAAAGATGAGCTAAAATGTGAAATGGATGGTTTAAAAGGAAACATGGATAGTTTAAAAGGCAACATTGATGGTTTAAAAGAAGAAATGGAAGGTTTGAAGGAAGGTTTGACAAAGTTGCTACAAGAAAGGCTTCCTAATGGCGAAAAGGTATTAGATAAAACTCATGATGAGAACAAAAATGTTAATCATGATTTCATATACTCTAATGTTAGATTGAATACCCACCATATTCCAAATATCGATATGGGGAATTTTTATGGCAAGGATACGATAACATGGGTACTACATATGGAGCAATATTTTGATCTCCATAATGTGCAACACACTCAAAAGATACGCATTACAACTTTATATTTAGAACCTAATCAGTTTGTATGGTATCGATGGATTTTTTCTCGTAAACCACTTTTCACTTGGTCAATTTTTACAGAGGAAATGATAACATATTGTGAGGATACAAAGAGAAACAACTTTTTTAGCCAATTGATAAATCTCAAACAAAAGGGTTCAATGGCAGAGCACATTGAAGACTTCCAAAAATTGAATATAAGGGTAAATGATATTCTAGAGTATAGGATTGAAGTCCTCATAGGGACTTTATGGATATCATCCACCTTCCATCACATCATCTTTAAGAGAAAATTCTAAGGTTTAAGTAGGGGAATATCACATCGAGCATCAACAACAAGTTCTCCAACTCTTAAAGGATAACCTCACTTTGGCACAAAATAAAATGAAAGAATAGGAAGATCAACATCGTAGCGAAATAGGTTTTGATGTAGGCGACTGGGTATTTTTACAGCTACAACCATACAAAAAAATGTCCCACAAGCAAGCTAATAAGGATAAAAAATCATCACCAAAGTACTATGGTCCTTACAAGGTGTTGCAAAATATTGGTACTATGGCATACAAATTGGAGCTTCCCGCATCTTCTCGATTGCACTCAGTTTTCCATGTTTCATTTCTTAAAGGAGGTTATAGGTGACAAGCTCCATGTTCAAAAAATATTTCCAGAACTTGACGAGAAAGGAAAAGTCATATTGGAACCTGAAGCAGTCACGGAAACAAGAACTCGATAACTAGGAAATTGATCAATTTCAGAGTATCTCGTCAAGTGGAAGAACTTACCAGTTGAATATTCCACATGGGAGGATGAGAATTTTATACAAAAACATAACTCAAGCGTTGAGGAAAACACGTTTTTGAATGAGGGGGGTATGTTAGGACCCTATAATACTAGTGCAACCCCTTATTTTTATTGTTAGTGTAGACCCCATATTGTTATTTTTTTGCCCATGTAGTCTGCATATTGTTATTATTGTGCCCCATAGAAGCCCACTATTGTTATTTTTGTTCCCTTACATTATGCCGACTTTGATTATATTGTGACCCCTTAGACTCCTATATATAGAAAGGATGTTTTTTTCATTTGAATCATCCATGAATTGGTCATTTATGTAATGTAAAGGAGTTTTCCCCCTCGAAGGGGATAATTTTTAAGTCATTGATCTATCTTTTATTCTATTTTATGATCTAGTTGCATAACACATGTCGTTATGTTTCTTAATTTGTTATGATTGTCATGTTGGTTTTCTTTTCAACAAATTGATCAATGTAAATATTATGTCAAGCTAAGTTATAAAACCCCATGGGAAACATGTTTTTGTTTTTCAGTGGTTTTATTGGTTATAGGGTTAGGTCTCGATCTAGTCTCTAAGCAAAACTGAAGCAATTGTCAACCGAGTTTTATAGCTAGTGAAGTGTACCATATGTACCTAGGTGCTTGTTTCCTAATGCGTTGTATGTAGTGTTTTGTGATGTTTTTGGTCTTTTATGTTGATTTATGATGTTTTTGGTCTTTTGGTGTTTTATGTTTACAATGAAAGTGCCTAGAAAACTAATGGAAAGAAATTGGTGGTCAAAAACACAGTTGAGCCTAATGTATGGATTGGCAAATGCAGTTGGATACAAAATCTGAACTATGACTAAATAGAAACAAAATCTTGATAATGACTTCTTAGGCAAATGACACAAACTAAACTTGAGAAATGATCACTAAATATGCAAGTTCTCTAACTAGACAGTTAAACACTAATCTTATCATGATGCAACATTTTGTTCTAAGCTCATCTATTCCATGACTAATTCCTAGTTCTATTCTGCAATTTAATTAAATGTCTCAGAACCTATACTCAAAGAGTTATTGGTTTCTTTTCAAAGTAGTTCTTTTGAGGAAGAGCTCTGTTTATAAAATGATGAGGAATTTGCAGAGATACTTTAGACATTATAGTGATGTTATCTTCTGTTCCTATGGTTATGGATCACTTGTAGTTTTCAGAACAAAAAGATGTTTGTGAATAATGAAGGTTGTCTTGTGAATCCTAACAACTAAAGTAATCTATTGTGCAAAGGATGACAGTGTGACTATGAGATGCAAGTGCAATGAGTTAATTTAAGCATGAACCTAAGATGCTTCTAAACTAGAACAATGTTAAACTATAAGTCATCATCAAACTTGAAACAAAGTAACTGAACATGAATTAAATGCAAATGAAACTCCGGAGCATTCTAATTAACATGCATTATTCTATGAAGTTACACAATCTGTTTGTTCATCATTAGTGATATTTTGGAAGAGTTCCTTCTTTTGGAAGGGATAGAACAATTCTAACTGTGTAATTGTATGCAATTGAAAGCAAATGAACAGAAAGCATATGAAAAACTAAGTTATCACATCAAGGTCATATCTTGAACTTCTTAAGGATGTCTTGGAAGAATTTCTTCTTGTGGAAGAGTGATTAGAACAAGTGTAACTGTGATAGTGAATAGCAAAAACTACAACTAATCCCTACAGTACTATAGTTATCATCATTCATCATTATGATGTTGGAAGAATGTCTTCATGGAGAGAAGCTGCAAGAATAGATACAACTCTGATATCTAGTTTAAAACAGAAAATAATTCAACTCCTAGTATGTGCTATGATCATTAATCATTCATCATTTGGTCATGAGTGTCTTCTTATGGAAAGGCTAGAAATAAGTACGCCTTGAGGGAATGTGCCCAACAAATACAAATTTAACTCCCTGTCCTACCAGCTATAGTCATTAAAGCATTTCATCATTTAGTACATTGGAAGAGTGTCTTCTTGTGGAGGAGGCTAGAATGAATACGATACGATGAATAAAACAAAGCAACTATCGTTCTAAAAATGCAAACGTAAAGGAAGCATTAAGAAAAAACTTATCTAGTTTACGCAAAAGAAATCGATGCAAAGGCGGGGGCCCTCTACCACTTGGCGGCATTTATCCAAATTAAATCACGCCTTCAAGATAACTTTATGCTACTGCTCCATTAACGATGCAATAGTTTTAACATGACACTCTGCGTTTCAGGAATGTATCACAGAGTTTACACAAAATCTAGCAGCAAATCTAACACAAAATCTCTCCCTCAGCTCTCGGTCTACTCAAGAGTTTATAAAGTAAATGCAAGTAACAATAATTACAACAATTTAGGAATAATGTCTTTCCTTATCTGAATCATCTTAGGAGTCTTTGAGGTGGCTACGTGAAGAAGAAAAGACATCTGGACTGAGACAGTCCTAGTAGGAGTCTTCCTTCACAAATGTGTTCCCACGTGCATAACCGTACCCAGAATTCATTTCCTCTTCCATGATGAGCAACAAACCCTGTAGGCACGACGTGGATCATGCCCATATGCGTTTTTCCTCAAGAGGCCACCTGGAACATACTCAAACATGAAGGTAGCTGCAGAATCGCCGGTTAGCTACGGAATGTCTGCATTCTGCAGCTAGTTCCGGTCAAAAATGCTTAACAATGGCAACAATCACAAAATTCAACAAGTCAGTCATGTAAACCATTCTAGAAGTAATTCTAACTATTTTTATTGATCAATTGGGTTTAAAATAAAAATGGACAAGGGAGAATGAGGTAAAATGAGGTGAAGGAAAGCACAAATTTGAGGCTCAACATACCCCCACTGTTGTCTCTTTGCATGTCCTCATGCAAATTATCCTATGAATTCAGAGGCTTCTGCAAGGACATCTAATCCCCTTCTTCTCCTTTGTCTGAAAGCTAGAGGCCTTCTGGGTTTCGTGATCACAAGTTTGAACCTGAGGTTTGTGAGTGCCCTGATTAACTTTTTGTTCCTTGTCTTCATCTTCTCATTGGTCCTCTCCACTTTGTCTATATGCAGGGATAAGGTTGAATTCATATCAGTTTTGAGCTTGATTTGATCTTTGAGAATTACATTCTCATTTTTGATGTGTCTATTCAACAATTCCAACTCATAGCTATCCCTCCTTAATATATCAATTTCAGTCAGTGGAGGACTGGGGGTTCTCTCTCTGCTTTCTGAAGCTGTCCTCTCTAAAGTTTCCACATAATCATAAATTTCCTGTTGAGCAGGATCAATTTCAGGGGTGCCTTCATAAGAATCTTCTTCATCATCCTCTTCAATGGGTGTTTCTTCATCTTCAATATTGATTACCCCTATTTGTTTGATTGGTGTTTTCTTCAGTTTTCCTTTTAATCTGTGGCTTCTCCTAAGCTGAGAGGACCCCTCTCCTTTCTCTGTAGTAGATTCCTTGATTATCTTCTCTTCCTTAAGTTCCCTCTTTATTCTAGTCAACTTCTCCAAAATGACTTCCTCACTGCTTTCTTGAACTGGTTTGTCAATTTTACCTTTTGAAGTTCTCCATTTCCTACTTCTCTTTGTGGGCTGTGGTTCAGGTGATAGTTCTTTTGCTTCTTCAAAATGATTTCTTATTAAGAAATCATCCCATGTATCATTTTTTTTAGATAGATGATGCTCAATCAAAATTTTGACCAACCCATGATGATACAGGGTTGTCTCTAAAAACTGAACTCTTCTCTGAACACATGAAGCCATTTTCTTCAGACTTTGATACAAGAAATATGGTAGATTCAAATCTTCTCCTAGAAAATGCAACATTAGTCTAATGTGATAGACATAAAATATCCCATATCTACCCTCACATGTAACAAATTTTTGTAAAAGAAGTAGTATATTTCTCCATTTGCTTTTCAATGCTGTACTGGGAATTCCTTTCTTGAACACACTAACATCCATATTTGGTGATTTTAAAATTTGTTTCCAGGAGTCATTGTGGAATTCCCTATTTTTAAACCATCTTTCTCCAGTTCTGGACAATCCTGTAGCCTCTGCAATAAAAACTTCAGTGACAGTAAACTTGACATCCCCTATTTCAACTTCGGTTCCTTGGAATGATCTGGAAAATGTTTTAGTGACTTCCTTATGGAAGCCATTAAACTTTTCCAAGAATTGAAGCCATCCTATTTGTTGTAACATTTCCTTGCATTGTGGGTAACCTTCTAAATATTTTGATCCCACAGGCTCAGTCCTTACGATGAAACCCATGATTTTTTTCAATATCAGATTAACACTCTTCTCTACCCACAAAACAATGGCTTTTACTTTCGGATTAAAATGGCTTCAAGCTCTAAATGAAAATGGCTTCAATTTTGGAATGACATACCTCTGATTTATAATGGCCACAGCTTCAAAACCTTTGGTTGGTATGCTTCTGTTTGATAATGAAAAATGCCTTCGAAACCTCGGACTGATGTGCTTCTGTTGAACTTTGGAGTAATATGAAAGCAATTTCAAATTTCGAACTGATATGTATCTGATAAGCAGTGAGAGATGGCTTCAGATTTCTTTTTGTGCAATACCTCTGTCTTTGGTAACAGAGAGACTTCAAACTCAATCATTGAAAAACACCTCTGTCTCTAATAGCAAATGGTATGCTTCAAATTCAACACTACAACATCTCTGTCTCTGGTAACAACAGACTTCAAACTCAATCACTACCACACCTCTGTCTTTGGTAGCAAAAGACTTTAAACTCAATCACTACCACACCTCTGTCTTTGGTAGCGAAAGACTTCAATTTTAGCACCTCTGTCTTTTGGTAACAACAGACTTTAAACTCTACACGGCCACAATTCTGTGTTGACAGTGAAAATGCTCCAAACTTCGTCCACAGTAATATGCTATCTGTCCACAGGATCAAGTGGCTTTGAGTCCTCAGACTGTTATACTTCCAAATTTACCTCTTCTGTTCTGCGTTTGCAATGCTCAATGCTGTTATCTTTTAGCTCTGCTCCTGATGATGATAATATCTCTGTCTTCAGAATGGAATACCGGCTACGGAATGAAGTTATGGCAAATGGTCACGGCATAGAGTAGTGGAGTGAGGTGGAGGGATTGTATTAATGATTGAGGAGACGGCGGAGGATTTTACGACGGCAGGGGAAATCATCATCATTAAATAACTTGGTTAAGAGTCGTGGGAAATTCAAACGCTTTGATCATTTCACCGCTTAAATGCTATCGGATATAAAATTTGAAATAGAAGATTTTAATACAAAGTCTGTAGAGGGTTTGTTTGGTGTTTGATCAATAAAAACAATTAAAACAACCTTTCGAATAATCCACAACTAAACTATGCTAAACTTTTATGAAATTCCATCGTAATTTAAATTTGTTACCTCTGCCCTTTATTTGATTTTTGTAGCCTTTATCTTCTCTGCTCATCTCTGGAGGAGTCTTCATGATTTTCTTGATGCTTTTGATTCATGAATACACTGGGTCACTTTGTTGTAATTCTGATGTCTGCTAGTTGATGCCTTCAGGATTTGTAGCTGCGGAAAGACTATCGGGCTGCAGAAAGGTTGATCAGCTGCAGAATGTCCACTGAGCTGCAGAATGTTCCTGTAGAATACTTTAATCATGAAAATGAAATGTTTTTGGAGTATGGGTGAAATGTTATGAAAATGGATGATGGATTATGATATGTATGAAGTAGATAATGGAATGAAATGGATTCAGTTCATGAAATGGAATGAAGGATCATAAGGACTGTCGTGTGTCTTTTTTACTGATTCATCACATATTTTATTCACTTACGTGAAGATAATTCTATGTTTTGACATGAAAATGAAGTAGAGAGGAGATGGGTAAAGGAAATTAATAGAATGTGGAGATGGAGGTAAATATGAATGATGGATGAGATGAAGTATGGACAAATAGTGAATGGAATGATATGAGATGAATCATAAGTACTATGGGCCCGAACTTATGATTTTTTATAACATTGTAGAAACAAAAATGGAAAGATTGATGTGAGAGAGACTACGATTTTTTCTCTCTTTCTGTAAACATGCCAATCAATCAGTTGAGTTTTCGTATTTATGTCGCATTTTATTTTATTTTTTGTTTTGTTTTTATTTTCTTTTCGAAAGAAAGTAAAAGAAAAAATTTAATCGAGTTGATGAAGAAGAGACTCTTCTTCATTAACTTCACATCGTGTCTTCTTGGAACAACAATAAGCTCTTCTCTTGAGAGTGGTTTGTGATACAGCTTCAATCTATGACCATTCACAAGAAAAGTGACCTCTTCCTCATCTATTGTCCTGATTTTTACTGCTCCATTGTCAAAAATTTCAACAATTTCATATGGCCCAAGCCAATGTGTTTGAAATTTACCTTGAAAATCCTTGAATTTTAAATCAAACAAGAGAGCCCAGTCACCTTCTTTGAATTTCTTCTCTTTGATGTACTTATCATGCCATCTAGTCCTTTGCTGTTGGACTAGACTTGTTTTCTGAACTGCATCTTGTCTCATCATCTCGATTCATTTATTTGTCTAGTATGCTTTTGTACCTTTGTTAGACCAGTCCTAACTGTTGCACCATCTTGAATATTTTGGTTAAAAATATAGGAAGCAAAGCAACTGCAAACAAGCTCATAAGGAGCATGGCCTGTTGTGTTTCTCCATATAGTTCTATAGGCCCACAAGGCTTCAGGAAGCCTATCTACCCAATCCCTTCTATGTAGATGAACAGTCTTTGTTAGGATTCCTTCAATGACTTTATTAGTAGATTCCACTTGACCATTTTCTTGTGGATGATAAGGAGTGGATGTTCTATGTCTGATTTTGTACTTCTCCATCATTTTCTCCACTAGCCTTGATGTAAATTGAGCTCCTTGATCTGTAACAATTTCCCTTGGGACACCAAAACGAGTAAAAATATCCTCCAAAAGAAAAGTAACTACAGATGATTCATTAGCAACAAGTAATGGTTTAGCTTCTACCCACTTAGTAACATAATCAGTGCAAACTAATATGTATTTCTTTTGTCTTGATGGAGGATTAATAGGTCCTACAAAATCCAAAGCCCATTTTTCAAAAGGTTCAATGTGTACCTGAGGTTGTAATGGCATCTCACCTGAAGGAGAAGGTTTCCCTACCCTTTGGCAACTGTCACACCTTTGACATACTCCCTTGCATCTTTAAACAAAGATGGCCAATAATATCCTAAATTAAGGATCTTATAGGCTGTCCTCTTATCTGCAAAGTGTCCGCCACAAGGTTCATCATGACATGCCTTGAGAATTTCAGGCATCTCATCTTCACGAACACACCTTCTAATGATCAAATCTGAAACTGTCTTGTACAACTCATTAGCGACCCATGAATATCTTGCACTATCATTAATGATTTTTCTTTTATCCCTTGCATTCATAATTGAAGGAAATTTTCCTGAAACTAAATAATTAACAATATCAGCAAACCATGGAGTTTGAGTAGAGATTGCAAAAAGATATTCATCAGGAAATTGATCTTCAACCGGAGTGTCATCTTTGATATTTTGAATTCTAGACAGGAAGTCAGCTACAGTGTTTTGTTTTCCAGGCCTATCTAGAATAGTAATGTTGAATTCTTGCAATAATAACAACCATCTTATAACTCTACCATTAGTGATTGATTTATTCATTAAATATCTAATGGCAGAATGATCAGTGTGAATAAAAGTTTCATAACCGGTTATATAGTGTCTAAATTTGTTAATGGCATGAACAACAGCTAAAAACTCTTTTTCAGTTACAGTATAGTTTAACTCTGTAGGAGTCAAATTTTTACTGATATAATAGATGGCATAGGGAATTAAATCTTTCTGTCCCAATACTGCTCCTAGAGCTGTATCGGAAGCATCTGTCGAGATATGAAAAGGTAACTTCCATTTAGGTCCCCTTAATATAGGTGCTTCAGAAATTTTGGTTTTCAGGGTTTCAAAAGCTAACTGGCAATCAGAAGTCCACTTAAATTCACAATCTTTGGTGAGTAATTTGAAGAGAGGAGATGCTATTTGGTGAAGTTTTCTATAAATCTCCGATAGTACCCCGTAAATCCTAGAAAACTTCTTACATCTCTTTGACAACTTGGAATGGATAGGTTAGAAATGACTTCAACTTTCGCCTCATCAACTCTAATCCCATCAAATTCTTAATTGCCTAAAAACAATACCTTGATGTATCATAAAACAGTTTCATGACTAAGAAAGGTTTGCTTCTTGACATCTTTTTAAGACCTTTTCCAAGTTTTCTAAAGCCTCTTCAAATGTATCCCCCTAAACTGTAAAATCATCCATGTACACCTCTACACAGTCATGTATCAGATCAGAAAAAATTCCTAATACTGCCCTTTGGAATGTTGCAGGTGCATTGCACAATCCAAATGGCAATACTCGGTAGGCATAGGTACCCAAAGGACAAGTAAATGTGGTTTTATCTTGGTCTTCAAGTGCTACTTGGATTTGATTGTAACCACTAAATCCATCCAGGAATGAAAAGTACTTTTTACCTGCTAATGTATCTAATACTTGATCTATGAAAGGTAAGGGAAAATAGTCTTTAAGAGTAGCTTTATTCAGTTCTCGGTAGTCAACACACACCCTCCATTTTCCATTTTTCTTAGGTACAATTACTAAAGGGGAAACCCACTGACTATCTGAAATAGGATAGATGAAGTTAACATTTAACAATTTTTGTAATTCTTCCATGACAATTTCCCTAAGATTTGGATTCATCCGTCTTTGAGGTTGTCTGATTGGTTTGCAATTTGCCTCTATATAGATGTGATGAGTACAAGTCTTGGGACTTATCCCTTTCATGTCAGTGTATTCCCATGCATATGCAGAAGAATGTCTCTGTAATACTTTGACTAGCTCTTCTTGTTGAGATTTTTCCAAGTTTTTGTTTATGTTCAAGGTTTTGCCTGGAAAATTTTCACTTGTAGAACTGCCAAATTTGTCCATAGAATGAAGAGACATTTGTCTAGATGACAAGAACTCAATATTGGATCTCTCTTGAAATGATTCTTGTTTGTGCTCTGGAGAAGATTCAAAATTTTCTAGAGTATTCAGAATTTGATTATCTTCACTAATTTCTGAAATTGTGAAGAGTGGTTGCAAATATTCTTCATCCTCTATCCATTGAGTGTCATCTGAATCTGTAATTGTCCTAGCTGGAGGATATAAAGTGAATTTCTTTGTTGAACTTCCATCAGAAATATACATATCACCGGACCTACAACTAATAAAAGCATCAGCTGTAGCCAACCAAGGTCTTCCTAGTATGACAAGATGGCCTCCTAGATTATTCTTGGGTGTCAGGATCATGAAATCCACAGGGTACTCCCAAGAGTCTAGGGACACTGGAATGTCTTCTATTACCCCATCTGGTCTGATCACAGATCTATCTGCTAATTGTAATAGTGTGGGTGTAAAGAGAAAATTAGGAAGTTTCAGTTTGTCCATGATTTGTCTACTCATGATATTTATTGCTGCTCCTAAGTCAATGAGTGTGTTTTGAATTTCCATTCCGTTGATGTGAATTTTGACAACTGGATTTCCTGGGTCAAGGTACTTTGGAATAGCTATCTTGCCCATCATAATGTCTGCTATTTGTCCTACCAGTTGAATTTTCTTGGTTTCTCTTATTCTTTTTCTTGTTGTCTTCATACTCAACTCCTTTATTGTTTTGGCTAAAATTGGGATTTCCTTGATGGCTTGCAATAATGGAATTTTAATGCAAACATTTCTTAATTCATCCAAGAAATCATAATTAGGCACCATTATTTGTTTTTCTACACCTTTATCAATTTGTAGTCTTTCCGGAAAGGGAGGTATAGAAGTAGATGTGGATGGTTGCTCTAATGCTGGAGTTGGACTTATTGGATCTTTTTGTTTCAATTTTTCAATGTTTTGGTCTTGAAAGGATGTACCTTCCTCAAGACTTTTATTAACCCGTAGGGAGTCTTCCTCAGAATTATCTTGTTCTTGTATGATCACAGAAGGTTTCCTCTTCTCAAGTATCCTTCCAGACCTAAGTTGAACATCACTAAGGTCTAGAGGAGTAATTAAATAAGTTGGAAATTGTTGACCTTCTATCATGTATGTATTATGAGGGTTCTTATTATTGGGGTTTGGTATGGGCTGAGCTGGCAATTGATTGGATTTTTGAGGGAATGGTAATGGAAGTGGTTGATTTTGATGTGGTTGGTTCTGATGATGTTGTTGAGGATTTTGTTGAAAATTTTGTTGAAGATTTTGAGAAAAATTTTGTTGAGGATTTTGAGAAAAATTTTATTTGAGATTTTGAGGATAAAAATGTGGATATGGTGGGGAGGATGATGGATACGTGTGTAGGTATCTTTATAGGGACCTTGTGATCCCACATTGCCCAAGCTTGAGATTGATTTTGAAATTAGGACAAGGTTCTTGCCAAAATTCAAGGGTGGAGGTTAGTTATACATTTGATCATGAAATCACAATAAGGATGCCAAAGTCTTTAGATACAAAGTTAAGAATTCGCCAATGGAGATACGTAGGAGTTCTTCTGGCGTGACCTTGAGGCAGGAAGAGAGAAAGAGCAATTCTTGGTCTCATGTTTTATGACAAATAGCACGGTTTCTCTGTTTGCACATCCAGGAACCCCACTCTCTCCAACGCATGTTTCTTTCTACATTTAGGACAAAAGATTGCCAAGGCATCATATTCAGCCTTTTTCTTGTTTTGTATCTTAAGGGTGTCTATTTGTTCACTAAGACTCCCTAAGATGTCAGATTTAAAATCATCAAGCATGTGTCCTATTTCTGATCTACTTACTGTCCCAGAAGCAGATTTACTTGCCCTTGCAAGAGCAGGATCTCTTGGACCTTTGACAGTTTTAGATTTTCCTCTGGAAAGGTTGATACATAACTCAGATATTTTAGGTAATGTGAGTTGTGATATATCCCCTTTTCCCATCATGTTAAGGATATCCAACCATTCATCCCTAATGGTTTTCAACAAAAGAGCTTTTAAAGTGTCTTGATCTAGGTTTTCCATTTGTGCCCTTTTTATGTTGTATTTAAATATTTCCAACAAATCTTCTAATTTTTCATCTTCTTTTTGTAACATCTTGAACACTTCTTCCTTATGATTAACCGGCATACAATAATCCAAGTATCTCTCTAGAAATGCTTGTTTCATGTCTTCCCATGTCCTAATGGAACTACTGCTTAAGCTCATAAACCACTTCAATGATGCTCCTTTCAGAGTTGAAGGAAATAATTTCAATTTTTGGGCATCTTGAAGGTAGTCATAAGTCCTACACAGTACTTCAAATTCAAATAAGAAAGTTTCAGGATCCTCAGTTTTAAGTCCATAGAAGTTCGGAAGGACGGAAGGTGAAATGTTTTTCATGGTTGTATTGGTTTCTTCATCAAGTATAGGGAACCCAAAAGAGCTTCCTATTCTACCTCTTCCTCCATCTGCACCTCTACCTCCTCTTCCTCCTTCTCCTCTACCTCTACCTCTACCTCCTCCAAATACTGTGTGTTCTCCATTAACAACTCCTCCTCCTCCTTCTTCTGCCATGGTTGACTCTCCTGTGGAAGTAGAAAGGTTTGTATCCTCAACAAGAGTTTTTGGATCTTCTTCTATGGCAGGTTCAGTGGATGAAGTGGAAGGTTTCTCTAATGGAATAGGTGACCTTAGATCTTCTAGAAGTCCGGGATCAGTAAAGGATGGAAGATGGGTTTGAGTTGAAGGTGTACTAGCTCTGGATCTAGATGAAACAAGTGGTGTTCTAGATATCAAACTTCTGCCTCTGCTGCTTATAAATCTTCCCCTTGAATCTCTCTCCCTACGCATAAAATTGTTTTTGGATGCTAAGAAACAAAGGTTACCTAGTTTTCACTTCCACGGCAACGGCGCCAAAATGTTGGGTCTCAATCTAGTCTCCTAAACTGAGCTCATTTAATTGTCAACCAGGATTTGTAAACTGCTGAAGTGAAGTGTACCATATGTACCTAGGTGCTTGTTTCCTAATGCATTGTATGTAGTGTTTTGTGATGTTTTTGGTCTTTTTTTGTTGATTTATGATGTTTTTGGTCTTTTGGTGTTTTATGTTTACAATGAAAGTGCCTAGAAACTAATGGAAAAGAGTTGGTGGTCAAAAACACAGTTGAGCCTAATATATGGGATGGCAAATGCAGTTTGGAACAAAATCTGAACTATGACTTAAATAGAAACAAAAACTTGATAATGACTTCTTAGACAAATGACACAAACTAAATTTGAGAAATGATCACTAAATATGCAAGTTCTCTAACTAGACAGTTAAACACTAATTTTATCATGATGCAACATTTTATTCTAAGCTCATCTATTTCATGACTAATCCCTAGTTCTATTCTGCAATTTAATTGAATGTCTCAGAACCTATACTCAAAGAGTTGTTGATTTCTTTTCAAAGTAGTTCTTTTGAGGAAGAGCTCTGTTTATGATGAGGAAATTGCAAAGATATTTCAGACCTTGTAGTGATGTTATCTTCTGTTCCTATGGTTATGGATCACTGGTGGTTTTCAGAACAAAAAGATATTTGTAAATAATGAAGGCTGTCTTGTGAATCCTAACAACTAAAGTAATCTATTGTGCAAAGGATGACAGTGTGACTATGAGATGCAAGTGCAATGAGTTAATTTAAGCATGAACCTAAGATGCTTCTAAACTAGAACAATGTTAAACCATAAGTCATCATCAAACTTGAAACAAAGTAACTGAACATGAATTAAATGCAAATGAAACTCCGGAGCATTCTAATTAACATGCATTATTCTATGAAGTTACACAATATGTTTGTTCATCATTAGTGATATTTTGGAAGAGTTCCTTCTTTTGGAAGGGATAGAACAATTCTAACTGTGTAATTGTATGCAATTGAAAGCAAATGAACAGAAAGCATATGAAAAACTAAGTTATCACATCACGGTCATATCTTGAACTTCTTAAGGATGTCTTGGAAGAATTTATTCTTGTGGAAGAGTGATTAGAACAAGTGTAACTGTGATAGTGAATAGCAAAAACTACAACTAATCCCTACAGTACTATAGTTATCATCATTCATCATTATGATCTGTTGGAAGAATGTCTTCTTGTGGAAGAGCTAGAATGAATACAACTACAGTATCTATTTAAAAACAAATACAAATTCAACTCCTAATCTACAATACCATAGTCATTAATCATTCATCATTTTAGTCTGTTGGAAGAGTGTCTTCTTATGGAAGAGCTAGAACGAATATGACTACAGTAGCTAATTAAAAACAAATACAAATTTAACTCCTATCCTACAATACCATAGTCATTAAACATTCATCATTTTAGTCTGTTGGAAGAGTGTCTTCTTGTGGAAGAGCTAGAATGAATACGACTACAGTAGATAAAACAAAACAACTATCAATTTAAATGCAAAACGTAAAGACAGCTAAGAAAAACTTATCTAGTTTACGCAAAAGAAATCCGTGCAAGAGGCAGGGGCCCTCTACCACTTGACGGCATTCAACTCCAAATTAAATCACGCCTTCAAAATAACTTTGTCTGCTCCATTAACGATGCAATAGTTTGAAGATAACACTCTGTATCCTCAAGGACGTAACACAGAGTTTTCACAAAATCTAGCAGCAAATCTAACACAAAATCTCTAACTAAGCTCTCGGCCTACTCAAGAGTTTATAAAGTAAATGCAAGTAACAATAATTACAACAATTTAGGAATAATTTCTTTCCTTATCCGAATCATCTTAGGAGTCTTTGAGGTGGCTGCGTGAAGAAGAAAAGACACCTGGACTGAGACAATCCTAGTAGGAGTCTTACTTCACAAATGTGTTCCCACGTGCATAACCGTACCCAGAATTCATTTCCTCTTCCATGATGAGCAACAAACCATGTAGGCACGACGTGGATCATGCCCATATGCGTTTTTCCTCAAGAGGCCACCTGAAACATACTCAAACATGAAGGTAGCTGCAGAATGGCCGGTTAGCTACGGAATGTCTGCATTCTGCAGCTAGTTCCGGTCAAAATGCTTAACAATGGCAACAATCACAAAATTCAACAAGTCAGTCATGTAAACCATTCTAGAAGTAATTCTAACTATTTTTATTGATCAATTGGGTTTAAAATAGAAATGGACAAGGGAAGAATGAGGTAAAATGAGGTGAAGGAAAGCACAAATTTGAGGAGGCTCAACAATTATCATTGAACATCAAGGAAAATGTTCCCCCAAGGGAGAGTGTTCTATAACAACCCTAAAAAATCCATGCAATAAATTTAATAAAGGAAAAATAATAACCAAGGTCATGGGACACGAATTCCAAAATGAATGTTGGGAAAAACATCCTAGTGTGGGTGTTCATTTGGTTTATTATGGCTAAGGAAATTGGCAAAGGATTTGGAAAGGCAAGAGGCATTAATTGGCATTTTATTTATGAAAATAATGGAAAATAAGAGAAAATGAAGATGAAAGGTCACAGGTTGCATGTGAGGAGAAAAATGAAGGAAAAACAATAGAAATTGAAGAAAATAGAGGCATCATTAACAAAAAGGATTCTGAGGATCATTTCACAACCTTTTTTTAGTTTAATTTTGGATTTATCTCTCTATTCTCTCTACTCTCTCAGGCTCTCATACACTTAGAGTATTCTTGGAGCACTCTAGCATTGGAGGAAGGAAGGAAAAGGAAAAACAAGAAAGCGTAGGGAAGGAAATATCAGGAAAGGAAGAGAGGGATAAAGCGACTACAATGGCATTACTTGTAGGTATCAAGATGCATGTGTGATTTTCTTGCTAGTTTTGGAATGCATGGTACATGCATTTGTGTTCTTGGTTCTCTTGTTGTTATGGGCATGGGTTTTTTCGGGTGTGATAGTGGTTTTCAGCCTTTCCTTGCCATTTTAGTATAACCATGGTGTGATGTGTTTTTTCTTACTTGGTTGAGCTGGATTTTCAGATGGTTTCAAAACTGAGTGGGGTGGTCTCAGGAAATCACAAAGCCTAGGAATCCCTTGATCGATAATGGCGGGATACACAGTAAATCCTGATTGTGAATGCTCTCATTGGGCCTAGGAATCCCTTGACCAGTAATGGCGGGATACATGGTAAAACCCATAGGGTAGAGATGGAAAAATACTCATGGTTCAGGTGGAGAGATCCGAAGGCATCCATGTTTTTTTAGACCTAGTGATCCCTTGACTGATATATGGTGCGACTGTAGTAAAATATGTAGTGTATGCTTATTATTTGGTCCTATGAATCCCTTGGCAGGATACACAGTAAAACCTATGAAAGCCATGGTGGGTTTTGTTGCGAGTCCCACATTCATGCTTGGAATATGGGACTGGGGTGATTGGATAAAAGAAAGATTTGGTTCAGCCCAATCTATGGTCAGGTGGTATGTGGAAGTCCCTGACATGGTTTCCTTTTGCATATGATAATAATAAGTCTTTTCCTCTTGTTTGTTATGTGTAAAATTACTTGTTATTGTGTGTCTTAAATGGTTGTTATATTGTTATTATTTTCCTGGTTATAAGCATGGTTTATGACAGTTCTTATTCATGGCTCTCATCCTATTTTGATTAGTAAATAAATGAATGATGAATGTATGACCTAATAGATGATATCACAGCTATTATGAAGGAGCATCAGTCCTTCTTAACGATTCTCGGATAAGTATGAGACCCCTATGTTCATATTTTTTGTTATGACCTGTAGATTGTATATTCATGATGTGTTTGACGAAAGACTTGTTGTAGATGTTAGGGGTCAGGTCAAGTCCTTATTCACATTTTTTCAATTGTAACCTTGTTTCATTGTTATTTATCATTTCTGTAAGTTTAATGGAGGTCTAGGTAGATGCCTGAGTCACAGGCCTGAAAAAGTGGCTCAGAATCCAGGGTCGTTGGCACATAACTGCCTGAAAAAAATTGTATTCTCATAGATGGCTTGTCATGGGAGTGGCTGGAGGCTTTCATTTGCTTGGAGGGCTTGTCATGGGAGCGACTAGGGGTCTAGTTCAATAAAAATCTAAGTCAACTTCGGGGTTTGGCACCTAGAGTGGTTGGTTGGATCTTTGGGGTCTTGTAGCACCTCAGGAAGGTATGTAAAGTGTTGGTATGTCAGTTCCACTTCCTTAAGGTGATCTAGGAGGCCGAATCATATCACAGTAACTCTGCGTCACATCTTTACCATGGTAGGTCAGTAAATTGGTTAAATGTGGGAGGATGGTGTTACATATTCCTTCAATTATCCATGAAGAAAATTTGTCTTCACATCTAATTTTTGACATTCCAGGACCAAAGCAATCGTAATACCAAGGATAACTCTTATGGATGAAATTTTAAAAACAGGTGAAATTTTTTCTATAAAGCCAATACCTTCCTTTTGTGAAAATCCCTTCACAACCAACCTTTCTTTGTATCTTTCCTTCTTCTCCTCACCCTCTTGTTTAATCTTGTATACCCATTTTTTTTGTAGGTGTTATGTAGGGAATTTCTTCCTTTTGGAAGCTTCACTAACTCCCAAGTTTTATTTTTCAACAAAGAGTCCATTTCTTACTCCATTTCTTTCTTCCACTTTTCTATACTTTCCACTCCACAAGCTTCTCGAAAACAATTAGGTTCTCCTTCATCAGTTAGAAAAATATAATTTGAGGGTGGATACCTTTGTGATGGCTTTGAGGCCTAGTAGACCTGTTAACCAACTGTGGCGGTGTGTTTTCCACTTGAATCTCTTGTAATGGGTGTGGCAAGTTTCAATTTTTCTTCTTCTCATTGTCTATCATATTCTTGAGTTTTTGGTAAGATTCTTCCAATGGTGGGATATTTTATTGTCATTCTATAAACATGTCAACAATTTTCTTAACCTTTGTTCCACCTACATGCCTTTGATACATCTCAAATTCATTAAATATTACATCCTTGTTTCTAACAATTTTGTGATTATGATCTGGATTTATGTAGGAATGCAATAAAATACAGAAATAAACATAAATGCAGAGATGTAGCATATATAAAACTGCATTTCATTAATATCAAATAATTGAAATATGCTTACAGACAGAATGGACATAAACTAGCTAGGGCGATGGTAGCTTATCTATGAGAAGATATGTCGTAGCTACATGCCTCTGAACTATGTTACACTGGGGCTCCAAGGCATATTTATTATTAAGAAACAATGGAAAGCCATAAACATCCAAAAACCTAACCCTAGGAGATGAAAAGCAAAGCTATGGGCCCAGTTGGGGTAAATTCGTACATCAATTTCTCGGGGTCGTAACTTTGGCATACGATCTTCGTTTGACGCACACAATACCTCGTTAGAAAGATCTATCCGAGGACTAAATTATCAAAAATGAATTTCAAGTTCAAAACTCACATTTTTTGAAGGTCAATTTCCTAAAAAAAAATGTCATTTAGGGCCTCAAAATGGCTCCGGATGTTCAGGACCCAAAAAACTCCCAAAAATAGTAAATTGTGCCACAATTAATGAAACTGAAAAACTGAAAGAAATGATGGTGGGGGTCCAAGTGGAATAGGCTTTTGGACACCAATATCCACCTGGATCAGATTAATTGGATCCCATAGGTGGTAACCAAACTCATCATTCACATATACCATAAAAACACACTTCCTAGATTTATCTAATTTGCTTCTATGCTTTTTCGGAATATGCATAAATGCTTCACATACAAAAAAAAAAGGTGAGAATAATTTACCTTTTTACCTGTCCAAACTTCTTCACAAATACCACCGTCTAGGATTGTAGAAGGTGAGTGATTGATGAAGTAACAAGTTGTCCTTATTGCTTTTACCCAAAAAAGTTTTTCCAATCTAGAATTTGACAACATACTCCTCACCTTCTCCATAATAGTGTGATTCATCCTTTCTGCAGTACCATTTTGTTGTGGAGGACCAAGAATTGTCTTCTCGTGTTTAATGCCAAAATTATTACAATAATTCTTGAATGCATTAGAGCAATACTCCCCACCATTATATGTTCCCAAATACTTGAGCAATTTATTAGTCTCCCTTTTAACAACAACATGAAAATTTTGAAATATATCAAATACCTCACCTTTAATTTTCATAGGGTAGTCCCAAAACTTCTTGGATGCATCATCTATGAATGTAAAAAAATATGAGGCTCCGCCTAAATACTTAAAATTCAGTAGCCCAAACACATAAGAGTGTATTAATTCTAACATATTTATTTTCCTTTCATGACCACCTCTCATAAATGAAATCTTTATTTTCCTACCGCACATATAATGTTCACAAAGATCAATTTCATAGGATTTCAAACCTAGAAGTATATTTTTACCAACAAGAAATCTTAGGCCCTTTTCACTCATGTGACCCAAGCGCTTATGCCATAACTCCACCAAGTCAGAGTGTACCCAGAGGAGCAATATAGGCTACAAAGGGAGGTACCCAAGGGAATAATATGATGTATTAATATAAGAATAATAAATAAATGGGCCATAGTTAATAAATAAAGTTGTTAACCCACATTATGTAAGGGACCACATATAGAGAGGGAATAAAGTGATAAGCCCATTGTATTGGATGTGTGGTATTGAGAGACCCATGGTAACTACTCATGGTATTACATGTATGAAACCTATATAGAGGTTAGAGACTCTCCATTGAGAGATGTCAAGGATTATTGTATGGGCAAGCATATGGCTTGTGGAGTGATCTCCTTCCTTAAGGAGTGAATGTATGGTGTTGCCCTACCTCAAGGGTTTGGATATAATGAAGATCTGAAGTTTTATCTTATATGGTGTTATTTCTTGGGAATATTTTCTATTTCTATACATTTTCTTGTCAGATCTATTACAAGTGGTATCGGAGCACTTTCTTGGGCAGAGTTTGGAGATTTGTTTTTTCATTTTTTTGCAGGAAATTTTTGGGCGGCGCATTTGTAGAGCATATCTCAAAATTTTGGCAAAAAAATTTCAGAAATAAATATCAAATCTAGATTCCTTATCGAAAAATACCCAATTTCAAAAAAAAAATCAGCCGAATCAGAGTCCGGATGAGGGTGATATCGCGGATTTAAATTCAGTTATGTTGCAGAAATGTTTCTGACGGCAATTTGTGTACGACGGCTCTCCTGACATTTTTAGTAGATTATGGTGCACAATTTCAGACAACCTATTACAGATCTGAGCTCCCCTTGAAAAATCACCTGATTTCAAAAAAAAAAATTGGTCAAATCGGAGTCCGAATGAGGGAGTTATCATTGATTTAAAATCAGTCATTTTTTCAGAAATTTTGTGACGGCGGGACAGTTGCAGCGCAAATTTGTGTTTCCAGAGCGCCTAGATCGGGATTTCAATCACATGGTTAGATGAAGAATGGATATTCCATTTTCAAAAATGGGTTATAATAATATTGGCTTCTAGATCAGCTCGATACCACTGTGAAAGATCTGACAAGAAAATGTATAGAAATGGAAAATTTTCCCAAGAAATAGCACCATAGAAGATAAAACTTCAGATCTTCATTAATATCAAAACCCTTAAGGTAGGGCAACACCATACATTCACTCCTTAAGGAAGGAGATCACTCCACAAGCCATATGCTTGCCCATACAATAATCCTTGACATCTCTCAATGGAGAGTCTCTAACCTCTATATAGGTTTCATACATGCAATACCATGGGTAGTTACCATGGGTCTCTCAATACCATACATCCAATACAATGGGCTTATCACTTTATTCCCTAACTACATGTGGTCCCTTACATAATGTGGGTTAACCACTTTATTTATTAACTATGGCCCATTTATTTATCATTCTTATATTAATACATCATATTATTCCTTTGGGTACCTCCCTCTGTACCCTATATTATCCCCTCTAGGTACACTACATTTTCTTCTTTTGCAACAACAACTACATCCTGTATCTCTGTTGTTTCCCTCATTGTATACAAGGTTCCTCTCTTGGATCCTTTAGCCAACACCAATGACCCTTTAGTAATTTTCCAACCACAATTACTAAAGGTTTTTAAGTAGCCTTCATCAGCCAATCGTCCCATAGAGATCAAACTCTTAAATATCTCTAGGACATGCCTAATCTGTTTCGGCAAGATACCTTGTCCATCATTTGTCTTGATTTGGACATCTCTCACTTCAGTAATATTACAAAAAACATTATTTCCTAAATGTACTCTACCATGATCAACTTCTTCATATGTAACAAAATTATTTTTACATGGGGTCACATGGTTAGATGCTCCATATTCAAGTACACAATCAATGCTACTGCTATAAATATATAAACAAACTTATTCTACTAAAATAGTAAATAAAACATCACTTTTAAAAGCTACAATAGTGGTTTCACCTTCCTTTCTATTGCTTGATTCTTATTTGTGTTGATTTATTTATGTTCCTTCTGCTCCTTCTGTTCCTTCTTCCAAAACCAACAATCCTTTTTCTTATATCCCACTCTTCCACAATGAATACTAGTGAGTCTTCATGTTCTTTATTTCGATCTACCTCTTGATTTTGAATGCTCTTCTACCACATTCAATTTTCCTTCCATGATCAGCTAAGACTAGAGCTTCTTCTCCTTGGTTTTGTGCAATTGGTTTGTGACACAACTCCCCGTTCAGTAAACTACGACTGATGTCATCAAACTTCACGGTCCTTGTAGGTGCTGAAGTGTTGATAGCTACTATTAACTTCTCCCAACCATCTGGCATAGAGCACGATAATAAGATGACTCTAAACTCATCATCCAAAATAGTTTTGACAAAGGCAAGTTCACTTGTGATTATATTAAACTTGTTCAAATGCTCCCCCACTAAAGCACCTTCCTTCATCTTGAGATTGCACAACTTCTTCATTAAGAAGACTTCGTTCGATGTCCTGTTCTTCTCATATAGATCATGCAAACTTTTTCCATAATCATTTTGTTATGTTCTCTCCAGTGACATTGAAATACATGTTCTTTCCAAATACTGACGGATTGTGGCGATGGATTTTCTGTCCAACTTATTCCATTATTCGTCCATCATCAATGAGGACTTCTTCGCTACTCCCTCAACTGAAAAATATTAATCCTTTAAAATCAATATGTCCTCCATAACTGAACAATAAAACATTCAACACAAGGGAAACAAGATTTATTATAAAAAAATATATATATATTACTTAGACACAAAACACCAAATTTAAGTGGAAAACCCCATTTTGGGGAAAAACCACGAGAAAAGGGTTTAGTAAATTTTTATTATCACAATGAAAATCTTCATACAATTCACTAGCTTCATTTTTTCTCACCCCTAATTACTTTCTACTCACACCCCCATATATATATAAATATTTCATTACAATACCATAGGTACTAAGAACTTTGACTTGATCTCATGCCTAACATATGTGTTTGCAATTGTTAGAAAATTATATATTACAGAGCAATGGAGCGCATAAAATATGCGGAAACACAAACACAGATAAAATATAAAGCAAGAAAGACACATATATATGTGGTTCACCCAACTTGGGCTACGTCCACAGAAACAACCAGTCCTTCCTTTCTATTATCCATCAAAATGAAGAGACACAACCTACAACAAATCTGTTGTAATATCCTCTACTCTCTCACACAGCCCCCCTTGTTATTTCTTGCTCAGAGTATACACACCATACACATACGCAATACAATACCCTCATACAATAGAGTGGTTGCCTTCTAGGGAAAAAAAACCCTAAATTAAACATAAATTATACCATCAGATCATCTGCCTAATGAACGGCCCAGATTGACTACAAAATTACAGTATTTTACAAGGAAACTTTACATATGTTTTTAGCTTCGGGGGTCTTGCCCCTGAAACCCCCTGCTATGGGGGGGCTCCAAAAGGTCGTCACTGCCCCCCCTAGACCCCGCGGGCAGTGATCAAATGACGAGCGACATTGTCGCCCCGTTAAGGACAAGGGTCCAACACAGCATAAATTATTAATTTTTATAAACTAAAGAAAAAAATACAAAAATCTCTCCAAACTTATTAATCATAAACACAAAATGTTAAAATAAATTACTTATTATTTTTTATTTTTTATTTTTCTTTAAATTCAACTATTCAAAATTAATATAAATAGATAATAATTATTTACATCATCATCATTATTATATATAATAATAACCTGGATAAAAATTATAATCAAGCCGCTACATCTAAATAAAGAAAATAATCAGACTCCACACCCAACAATAATAACATTAGTTTGCATAAATTATTAATTTTTGAAAACTAAAGAAAAAGATACAAAAATCTCTCCAAACTTATTAATCATAAACACAAAATATTAAAATAAATTACTTATTATTTTATTATTTTTCTTAAAATTCAATTATTTCAAATTAATAGAAATAAATAATAATTATTTACATCATCATTATTATATATAATAATAACCTGGATAAAAATTAAATTAACATTAATATATTATTATATTCTCTCTTGATATTTTAATATACTCAAAGCTGTTTATTTATATTTTAATGAGAATCTTTACAAAATAAATTGAGTCGAATATAAATTACATAACATGACTTTCAATCCATCAAATTGTAAAAAACTCAACTCCACAATACAAATTATAATGCAATACCACAATACCGTTAATTCTCCCCTCCTCTACTTAGCTAGGAGACTGTTTTACTAATGATAGATGTGACATTTAATTTGTTACTCGCCTCCTGAGCTGAGCTAGAAGACTGTTTTACTAATGATGGGTGTGACATTTAATTTGTTACTATATTTATATTTCTTTATTTCTAAAAAGAGGACGAACTGATGATTGATGCCTTTGTCCCTTCTTTACGTTTACACTGTACACCCACTGCAACTTTAGGTGTTCACGACTCTACATCTTCTTCACAACGCCGAGTTGAGTTGCCCCACACTACTACGTCTTCTTCACGAACGCGAAATATGTGGTTTCTCTCTTTTTTGAATTTTTCCACGGTACTAAAACACGCGATTTCTCTCTTTTTTTCCCTTTATAAATACTTCTCCACGCATACCCATACTACTCTCTTTTTTTCCATTCAAGAGGACGGACTACGCTCCCCTCTCTACGTTGTTCATGACCCTACTTATTCTTCACAACGCAGAGTTGAGTTGCTCCACAATACTACGTCTTCTTGTTTCTCTTCTCCTCATTTTTTCCTTCGCCCATGCCCACTCTTTTCACAATGATAAACAATCCCTGGTGGCATTCAAAAATCTCACCCTACCGGTCATATTCCCAATCCCTTTTATCGTTATTTCATTTGAAAATCAATCTCTTTCAATGATCACCAATCCCTTTCATCTTTCGTTCGTTTGAGTTTCGCTAAAAACAAACATAACGGTCATATTCCACAAGAATTGGATAGCCTCACCCGTTTGCAAGGACTTTCTCTTTCCGAAAATGTTTTGTCAGGTTCTTTGTTGAATATGTTTAACTTAGAACTTCTCAATTTAGGGGCAAATCAACTTAGTGGATATATACCAAACTTTATTGGAAATCATTCTAATCTAGTAGAAATTGTGTTAAGTGTTAACAAGTCAAGTGGAAGTGTTCCTATAGAGTTGCGTAAGTTATCTCTTCTCAAAGATTATATTTGAGTAACAATCAACTTTAGTGGCAATGCTACAAACATGCTTTTTTTCCTTCTTTTTTTTTTCTTATAAATTTGTTTTCACTTAAATAGATTCAATGGTTGCAAACTTGGATCTCTCTTCCAACTCTTTATCAGGTGCAATACTAGTGGTCACTTTCAAGAATTTAAAAATGTTTCAAAGGTTGAATTTGTCGTTCAACGATTTCACAGAGAAATTATAGGAGGGTTTTTTGCAAATAGAACAATTGTCATTTCCTCAATTGGAAATCCTAGCCTTTGTGGACCATAAGCATTTCAATTACCTACATGTCAAACCCCAAGAGGTCATTTTGAATTTGTCAATAGAGTGATACTGTGAGTGAGTGGAGCTACTGCTTTTATACTATGTTGCTTACTTTTGGGATTCCTTTTGAAAAGGAATATGCCTATGCAAAAATTTGATTTCTCACAAGCCACTTTGCAAAAGTTAGAGCACAAAAGGATCTCATATCAAGAGCTTCACATAACAACTAATGGATTTTCTGAGGCCAACTTGTTGGGAGCAGGGAATTTTGGCTCAATCTATAAAGGAATTTTGAGTGATGGCACACTCGTTGTTGTGAATTTTTTCCAATTACTAAAAGGCAATGTTGAAAAGAGTTTTAGAGCTACATGTAGTGTCTTAAAAAAGGTTCGACATTAAATTATGGTGAGAATCATAACCTCATATTGCAACATTGATTTCAAAGAATTTGTGTTTGAATTTATGTCTAATGGAAGCCTCGAGAAATATGAAGCTCTAGCCTCGAGAAGAATCATGTCCTATTACAAATGACAACAATGGTGAAGATACATGTGAAATGGGACTAAAAACAAGATCGTATGGCCAGCTAGATAGATGTGGCCCATGCCATTGAATATCTTCATCAAGATTCTTTCATGCGAGATGGATAATTGTGATTTAAAACCAATAATGTTCTTATTGATGAAGACATGCCAAGCCATGTATGATTTTGAGTATTGCAAGATTAATTGATGAAACCTCCTCTTGGAGTTACTTACTTCAACACTTGCTTTGAAAGGATCTGTGGGGATTTATATTGCACCAGGTATGAAATTTAGAATGTTAAACGTTTACTTGTCATTTCAATGTCACATCAACATATTTGTTCGAAAAATGGAGTAAAATTTGATGAATGCTATCTGAATCAAATGTATGGAATCATTAGTCGATGTCTGCAAAGAGATATTTTCAGCTAGCATTTTGTTGTTGAAACGACTTCTGACGACCAGCTAGTGATATGTTTTTGAGACCTGATTTTAAGTGGGTAAGTCTAACATTTCCGAGCCAAAGTTAAGGAGGTAATTGACCACAACCTTCTTAGGAGATGGATGGAGATGAATTTGAAGGAATTAATGTATTCAATTGCATTTTTTTTCTCTTATACGGGTTGGTTTTCTTTTGTTCGAAATTTAACATTAATGAGGAACGACTTGACTAGAGAGATGTGGTAATGGTGTTTTATGTTAGAGGGCTCCTCAAAAATGATTTGTAGGGGAAAATGTAGTTGATTCTAAGAGATTAAGAAAAAGCATATCAATTTTATTAGCAATACAAATGCAGCAATTGATACTGCCAAAAAATGCCCATAGTTCTTGTTTAGGTTGTCAAATTTGGAATACGAATATTTAGATATTTCCATTATTGATGTAGTTACACTTATTTTTTTTGACTTATATTTGTTGAAGGAAACTTCTATTAGTATTTATATCACCATTATTCATACAATGACAATTATTTTTTAACTTATAACTGTTGAAGTAAACTTATATATATATATATATTAGTGTTGTCAAAATAAAAATACATGTTTTTGTGACACAATATTATGTAAATTGCAGCTCTAGATTGATTTATTTTATTAGCCATTTATAATGTTAATGTTTTTAATTCTCTAAAAATTAATTCCATCATTTATTTGTCTATATATGAAAGAATATAATTATAAAATCAAAATCATCTATAACTTATAAACACATTTTTTAGCTTAATGAATTGATTTTATGAATGGTGTTGGAGTTTAATTATATTTTTGATATTATTTTTAATTGTTTGACCAAATATTTGTTAGTGTTTACTATCTATTTGTGATTATTATTAATCTGAAAATTAAATACTTTAATAACATTATATTAACTTGATGAAAAAATTATATCTTAATGTGATTTATTATTATTATTCATGATATAAATATTCATAAAATAAAACAAATTCCTCTCTCACAAAAAGTCATATGAAATTAATTTCATTATCCTCAGAGCACAAATGAATAGATTAATATTTTAATTTCAACCACACATAATTTGTTTATATTGTTAACAATAGTTAAATGTTAAAATCCCATTTAAATGCGATTTTTTAAATTTTCATGTAAATTAAAATGGTAAAGCATCAATAGCAATTATATTCTTTTAAATATATAATTTCACCAATTTTACTATTCTATTCTTTTAAATATATAATTTCACCAATTTAAAATTTTTTACTTTTTTTTTCAACTGAAATGGATATGATTTTTTATTTATGGAGAAAATCAGGTTGGGCCGAGGCCTAAGAACCTTCAATACAGGACTACTGCCATTTTCCTATTACATACTAGTTTTCTTTTCACGAAATGCATACGTGTGTTGGTGCTCCATCATTTATGCTGAGTTCTCCTTGATCTAGAAGGCAGCCTTTGTTGGCATATATGTCTGCTTCTTTGTTTGATTCTCTAAGAATGTGGTGGCATTTGAAGGAGGTGAATTTGTGTAGAATGAATGTCGCCCTTTGCAGGTTCTTATTTAGGCCAACATAGTTACACTGACCTTTCGAGTATATCTTTTTTATCATAATTTCTGAATCACCAAATGCTTGCAGCTCCTTGAACTCTCTTTCTTTGGCTATTTGGTAGACTTTTATCAAGCTCAGTATTTTTTCTTGATTATTAGTTCGATGTCCTAGTCCCCAGCTAAAATTTTCTCTTGAGATTCCGTCTGGAGAATATATAAGGCCTCCAGCTCCTGCAGTCCCAGGATTTCCCTTGGAGGCACCATCAAAGAAGGTCGTTGTTGTTCCTTGCTTCCTCCACCAACTCTGAAATATTTCATCCTTGTCTCTTAACCTCCGCTCAGGATTGAGTGGGGTTTTTTCATTGCTATGGTTCCTATGTTTGTGGTTCCTATGTTTGAAGACAAAGGTCTCAAATTGAAGACAAAGGTCTCGAACCATTTCTTTTCCTCTTGATGTAACGAAGTTTCATCTTTGAGGACTTGGGTGCTCAATGTTTGAGAAGAAGGCCTTTTGCTTTAGCGGCTACAATGTTGGGGGTCCAGGCTACATTATTGAAAATATGTTCATTTCTGGCCAGCCATAATTTCTAGCAAACAAACTTGGGAATGGTGATCGAAACTGGAGCCCAGAGGGAGTTGCTTATGATCAAAGGTGATCGGTCCTTCAAAGTATAGAAGAGGTCAACTACTGAAGTTTTGGAGGGGGCAGTAACATTGAGGCCATGAAGGGTAAGAGTCCAGACTTTATTTGCGAAAGGAAAATCCACGAACATATGGTCAATGGTTTCCATGGCTTGTTTGCAAAGTGCACATCTATGCAGACCAACAATGCTTCTTTTCAATAATTTTTCACCTGTCAGGATTTTTTTATGCATTAATTTCCAAAAAAAGAAATTTGTTTTGGGTAATGCCATTGAGTCCCATAACTAAGCCCAAAAGCTTGCAGGAAAGGTTCTGTCTCTCTGTGGTTGTAGCAATGCATATCCCTTGGTGGAGGAGGATATGCCAGAGGATCCCTAGCCCCATTTGTCTTTAGCAGCCTTGTGCACCGGAGCAGCGTCACATAGCTCTTCTTTGAGCATTACTACCTGCTATAGAAGGTGATATGGGATGTTACTGAATTTCCATTCAGTCCAATGTCCAATTTCATCCCAATCTGAGATGTCAAAAATATTTTTAATACCTCTGTTTTCCATTAATTCTCGGATTTCATCAAGGCTTGCAATGGATGCCAGAGGCGCGTGACCCATTATCCTGTCTGTCCATAATTTAACACGCTTCCCATTTCCCAAAATTTGATACAAGTATTACGTGAAAAAATTTATTCCTTTTGTGCAAAGGCTCCATAACTGCGTGCTATTCCTATTGTTTGAATTTTGGATGTTCCTTAATGAAGTGGCTGGGATTTATTTGAATCTGAGCATTCGGCTTGCAGGGTGCTCAGGATCACTGTGCATCTGCCACAGGATCTTACAACCCAAGGACGTGTTAGCCTGGTCCGGATCTCTGATTTGAATACCACCATCACGCAGAGCTCGTTTAGCTATGTTCCATTTAACCAAGTGCATTTTACACTGGTTCCCTTTTCCACCATGCCACAGAAAATCACGCATGACTTTATCGATTTTCCTAAAAATCATTTTTGGAGCCATAAGGCAAGAGGCTTGGTAAGTCGGGAGAGATGCAAGAACCAATTTTATCAGTGTTAGCTTGCCTCCATGCGTTAGCCACTGTCCTCCCCATGCTGTGATTTTGGCTTTGATTTTGGTTAACACTCCTTCCCATAGAGAAGACTTGTTTGTGCCCAATGTTAAAGGCAGCCCAAGGTAGTTAATATTGTCCCATCTGGAATAGCCATTGAACCCCAATATGCGGGCTACTTTCTATATCTCATTCTCTTCTACATTCCAGCTGTAGACAACACTTTTTTCTTTCGCTTATCATTGCTTCGAATACTTTTCCGTAAGCTTGAAGGGTGGCTTTGACCGCAGAATCTATTCTACTAGGGGCTCCTCCCAACATGAGGGAATCATCAGTGAAAAGGGCATGATTTATTGGATCTAGTTCCTTCATAATTCTCAAACCTGGAGCAGCTCCAGCTACCTTGTCCTGCTCCAATTTTCTGTTGAGCGTGTCTGCCAAGAGAATGTATAGAAAGGGAGAGAGGGGGCATCCTTGCCTCAATCCCCTTGTAGCTTGGAAGAAGTTAGTTGGCCTCCCATTTACCAAAGGGGTTATCCAAGGCCTTTTGGTGCATGTTTTAATCAAGTTTACACACTCTTGCGCAAATCCGAAGGAAAGAACAACTTTATATAAGAATGACAATTTTACTCTGTCGAAGGTGTTAAACAATTGTTATCAGCTTTGATACCAAGATTGAGCTGATACGTTCATAACCAACTCAATCTTGAGTGAGCCATTTGTTTTTGTGGCATGTGAAAACTTGCAAAAATCCTGTACATTTTTGCAGCATTCAGAAATCCTTTGCAGCATTCAAAGATCATTTTTGCAACATTCAGAAATTATTTTTTGTGGAGAGCAGCATTGTGCATTTTTAAAGTCTGCAGGTTTTCTCACTGCTCCCTGCTGCATTCAGTTTTTACTGCTCCTGGAATTTTGTTTCACTGCTCCTGCCATTCTGCAATTCTGGAAAATTCTGAGTTTTTACTGCAAATTCTGCAATTTTTTCTGCACATTCTCCCTATTGTTTTTTTCCACACCACTATGCAATTTTTGCTAATGTGCAATTTCTGCTCAAATTCTGAGCACAATTAAATTTTTGTACAAATTACTAAGAATAGTTGAATTTACTGTAATTTCTGTGCAAATTACAATTTACTGTTCTGTGCGAATTCCAAATTACAGTTCCTCTCAGCCTCCTCTCACAGTCGCTCCCCACTCGGCCCTAACGACCCTCTCCTCACATCCCTCTCCCCACGGCCCTCATGGCCCTCAACACTCCATTCCCTCACAACCACTCTCCCAGCCCACCCGCTCCCCATCCCTCATGGCCCTCAGCCCTCACCCCGCCCCCTCACCTCAAACCCCCTCGCTACCCACTCCTCACCTCACACTCCCACACAGCGCACTACCCATCCCTCACCCTCACGACCTTCCTCACGGTCATCTCACCCAACCCTTCACCCCTCATCACACTCCCCTCTCCCCTCGACCCTCCCCTCAACCCTCGACCCTTTAGCCCTCGGCCCCTGCTCACCCGCCCCCTCCTCTCATCGCACTCCCCCACTCCCCCTCACACTTCTCACGCCCTCTTCCCTATGCTCTCCCCCGCCCCTATGCTTAGTGCCTCCCCTCTTCCCTACACTCTCTCCTATTCTCTCCCTATGCTTTACCTACGGCCCTCTCATCTCTCGGCCCCTCCTCTCCCCGCCTCCTCCTCTACCCACTCGCTCACCCCTCTTCCGCTCCCTACACTCCCTCTCCTTCAGTCCCTCATCCCTCACTCCGCTCATTCTTGCCCCCTCCCCTCTCACTCTTCCCACCCACTCGCCCCTCCCCAACCCGCCCCCTCATGCCTTCCCCACCCGCCGCCTCCCAATAGTCACTCGCCCTCACTCATCTGCCCTCCCCTCTCACAGTCACCCCTGACCTGCAATCAGCCCCTTCCCACGCATTCTGCGTTCCTTTTTTTAATTCAAAAATGATTTATTTTTAATTTATTTTTTTTACAATTTGGCCTTCCCTAGATTTCACCTCCCCCAGTAAACAACTACCCCAGATTTCACCTCCCTCAGTAAACACCTCCCCCAGTAAACACCTCCCCCAGATAATACCTTTGTTTTTTCCCCAAATTTTTTTTTCTTAAAAAAAATAAAATAAAATAAAAGAAGAAGAAGAAGAGAGAGAGGAGATGGTATATGAGTAAATGGATATATGGATTTTCTATATAGCAAAAACTAAAGTTTGTGTTGTATGTTTTCTCTATTATGAAAACGTGGCCAAGATTTGTGCCATGGATAGAAGGATGAATCTCTGAAGATATTAACAGTGTGAAGGTAAATGTTGAAAATTGGTCATCATTTTCAAAATAGCAGTGGCATCATAAATTCTCTCATAGTTTTGCCTTCGTCTTTATTGTGAGGTAATATACCAAGCTCAAGACCATCTTCTCATCGATACTGAAACATCCAAGCTTGTCAATATATTTTTGTTGAATTAGAGTTGTTGGTGTAAAATAGTTCTTTCAATGAGAGAGAAATCATCTGCCTTAAAGGGTTATTGCATAGAGGTTTTTGCTGCACATTTACAAAAATATTTGCAGTGACGTTGTATTGTACTAACATTGTGAGTGGATATTGCTTCTTCATTCATAGTTGTAATCCTTGTTTGAAGTGTGACTTTGAGTTGTTGAGAAATTGTTGAATACTTCTATGATGTGAATCATTGTTGCTTTCCGATTAGACGACCAAGTCTATACCTTGAGGTCCTCCATAATTTGAGTAGCAGAGTTTGTTCTTTGGGAATTCCATAATTGGAAGTTCAAAAAAGGGTCTTTGAAGTCATTTGTATTTTTTGAAAGTAATTTGAATCACATTGTAAACGGGTGCATTATCAGTTGAAGCTGACACCCTTTATTTCTTGAAGCCTGAGTTGTTGAGAAAAATGGCTAAAATCAATGATGCATTAGAGTTGTTGAATAATCTCATTCATTCCAATGTTCATGATATGGTAAAAATGAGCAAGAATGTTATTTTTAATATTCAAACTTGCTTGCAAGATGCACAAGACAAGATTGAGTTTTTGCATTTTGAGTCTCAACTTCAGCAAGATGAACTTCAGCAAAAGAGTCATCATTTTGAATCTATTTTTGTTCAGAACATTGAGAAGGACTCTCATCAGCAGCAACAATATAAAGTTACAGTCGATTCACATCATGTTCCTTGTATAAGAGAAGATTTACATGCAGATGCAACAACTCAGCCTACACCCCCCAAGCCCATCATCAGACCTTGGGAAGATCTTGTCCACAACAAGCACAAAAATGGTCTTGAATATGACAAGGAGTTGTCCTTTCATATTTCGGACTACTCCAAGCCCATCAAATTTTAGAGTGTCGGATTTCTTTATGAAAGTTCACCTGCAGCTGTTCCAAATCCTGCTCCGCTTCCACAACAACAACAACAAATTGTAAAATTTCAACACTGTGATCGCGTTGGCCATATGAAAGATCATTGTTTTGATCTTCACCCATGCAAGCACTGTGGTCGGCACACCCATTCTTCACACAGATGCTTCAGAAACAAGCCTCCTGCAAGAACAAAAATTCATCTTGGATGGATCGCTTCTTGGCAATGGGCATCAACAACCAAGAAGATATTTAAGTCACATGTCAGAACTTGTTCTAGAATATTGAACAATCTTGCAGTTGATTTTTCGCCATCATCTCACCTTGTACCTGACAAGGGGGAAAATGGTGGTCATCTACAAGCTTCGACACCACATCAAGCAAGCCTGAGACACAATCTCTCATTCCAGATTTAGAGCTGTAGCCAGAGACACAACAGTTCAAGCGAGCCTGAGCCACAATTTGTCATTCCAGATTCAGAGTTGTATCCAGAGACACGGATGCCCATGAGCATGCCTTTGGTTGGTGGACAAACTTAAACCATCCATGTGAGGTTGATATTCTTCCTCTTTTAGAACACTTCCTCTAGCATAAGACTTCAGCTTCTTTCCAGCTTTGGAAGAGTTCTAGGAAATGCATCAAGCATTCCAGTGTTGGTGGTCATCCTTAAACCATCACAGGTTGTAGACTTCCCTTCTTTTAGGTTGAAGGTCTCCCTCTTCAAATATGAGGGACAATTCCTCTAGCAGGAGCCCTTAGCTTCTTGCTAGTTTTGGAAGAGTTCTGGGAACTGCAATAAGCGTTGTGTTCTAGTGTTGGTGGTCATCCTTAAACCACCTCTTTATGCCATCATTTCAAAGAATTGATTCAGCCTAAGTGCTGTCGTGCATACTTTGCAGATTTGTATTACAACTCTCTTCTTGGACTCACACATACCCCTTCGAATTAAGGGGGGGGGAATGTTGAAAACCTAATCCTCTATGGGTAGGTGTGGAAAGCGAAGAGTCACAAAGGAGTCTAAGTGACCTTGGAAGATGAATCCAAGAGTCACACCATTGTATTATAAATTTACATCTATGGTGAATAATATGAGTATCTCATGCTTATCTTTCTATGTGTGTGTTTGGTTTCTCCATACACCATGTGTGTGTTTAACAAAAGGCATTGGCCATGTCCAACTTGACCAGCATGCCTTTCTCTTTTATAAGGTTGCTGGAGTGCATGGTTTCCTGTACTTGAATTACATTATCCAAAATATGTCTTCCTTTGATGAAGCCTCCTTGCACGGAGGAGATGAGGCTGCCCAAAAGCAGCTTAATTATATTGGCAAGGAGTTTTGCAATAATCTTGTAGGAGGCGTTGCAGAGAGAGAAGGGCCTGAACCTATCGAAGGTTTCGGGGTTTGTTTCTTTCGAAATTAATGCAAGAAAATTTGAATTGGTGTTTCCCCCCCTTTTTTCTTTCTGTAGGAATCCTTTTATCATTCTAATTAGATCTAATTTAATTGTATCCCAACATATCCTATAAAAATGAATTGTGAACCCATCTAGCCCAGGAGCCTTATCTAGATCCATGGACCAAATGATTTCGCTGATTTCTTCCTCATTGGTTTGCTTCAATAGAGCTGTGTTGTCGACCTTAGAGACCAATGGTGGAATATTCTTGAGAAATTCTTTGTTGTCTTCTTCACTATCCTCATTCCCTTTGTTGTATAGGTTTTGGAAATGTGAGACAACAACATCTTTTATTTGATATATGCCTTTGCAAAGCATCCCTTCGGGGGTTGTGATCTCTGAGATGTGATTCCGAGAAAGACAGGCTCTGCATTGTCGATGAAAATAGGATGTGTTCCTATCTCCAGCTTCAAACCAGAGACTATGGGACTTTAATATCCAATATTCTTCTTCATTTCGAAAGGAGCGAAAGGATTTGCATTGTGCAGCTTGCTCTATATCCAATTCTGCTTTTGTTATGTCTATGGTGTCCATTTCTCTCTGAAGATTTTCCAACTGTTGCACTGATTCCTTTCTTTGACTATTGGGAATATTTGTAGGGAGTTTGCTCCATTCCTTGAGAGCCTTCTTTGTAATTTTTAGTCTTTGTTCCCAAACATAGCTAGGGGAGCCACTGACAGGGGTGGACTATGCGATTTGAACCATCTCCAAGAATCCACTTTTTCCATTCCATAATGGGCTAAATCTGAACGGAATTGGACCCAAGTTTTCTTCCTCCTCCAACGAGAGAAGGATGGGTTTGTGGTCCGAGGTGAGTTTAGGGAGGATGGCTATGGAGATTAGCCTCCTTTCCAACAACATGGTTCTTTGTACTAAAAACCTATCCAATCTGGCTGAGATATGATCATCCCCTATCATGTTATTGGTCCAGGTATATAGCCCTTTCTTTAGTTTAAAATCCATTAAGTCCCATTGTTGTATTATATATTCTACCACATAAATCATTTGATCCTTACTGTTTCTGCCTCCTCTTTTTTCTTTTTCATTCATCACTAAATTGAGATCTCCAGCAATGATGGTATTATTTGGAGAATGAAGCTCCAGGAATTCATTTAGAGATTTATAGCAGTATTTCTTCTCTGAATACGTTACTGGTACATATAAATTGAATAGTTCAAGAGTTAAGTTACTTGTTATGTGCTTTAGCTTGGTGAAACTCCAGTGCTGGGTGTTGAAGGAGTTAACAAGCCTAAATTGGTTCTCCTTCCACAAGGTGGCAATTCCTCCTGAAGAGCCCCTTGCACTTATTTCTTTCCCTGCATTCTTCTACCATTTCTTTTTACTGATCTCTAGAAGGGTATCCCCTTCAATTTTTGTCTCTTGGAGCAAGAGGATGTTTGTTGGTTCCGTTTTCATGAGGTCCTTGACCGCTTCAATTTTTGACAGATTCCCCAAACCTCTGCAGTCCCAAAAGACGATTCTCATTACTTACTGCTAGGGGTGGTAGGGGCTCCTCCTTTTGGAGGCCTTGTTCTTATTCTCCTTCTGATTGAAATTTCTATTGTAGGTTGACTTCCTTGAGTCTTTTGTCTTTCTGCTTCTTCCTCCCTTGCTTCTCTGTGAGAATTTCTTCCTGCTCTTTTAGCAGGCCTTTCAAGGATCTCATCCTCCGAGGGGGTTGGCGATTCTAAGATTTTCTTTCTGGCTATGTTGGCATATGTAGGGGAGGGAGAAAATTCAGGGGTTACCTCTGTCTGCCCTTGTTCCTTGTTGCCTTTTCCATTTGGGGAAAGCTTTGATTGTTCACTGCTATCTTTGTTTGCTTCTAGTGCTTCTACTTTTTTGTTAGGCTCTGTGTTTTGAGTTCCTTCTTTCGACATGGGATTGGTATTCTCGTCTCTTTTTTCTTGCCCCACTGGCTTGGGGTTACTCTCTTTTGTTCAGCTTTTACCTCTAGGTTTTGCTATCCCTGTTTTCTGCACTGTGGTCCAATGATCAGCTTTCACATTTTCACTTTATTCAGCGATCTTTTTTTTGCAGTGCCTTGCAAAATGGCCGTAGCCATGGCAATGTCGGCATTTGAAGGGTAACTGCTCATAGTCTGATTCCTGAATGTGCGTCCAATCTGCAGTGGTTATTTTGATTACTTCTGGTAACCCTACTTCCAGATCCACCTCCACACATATCCGTGCGCAAGAATATTGATCCTTTCTCACTTCTTGGTCTATATACCTTTCAAGAGAGTTTTCAATGGCTTGCAGAGATTTTTTATTCCAACAATGTAATGGAAGATGGGGTAGGCTGACCCAAATTGGAACGGCGGACGACACATCTTGGGCTTAGTCGAAGTCCGAGGTCCATTTATTCAGATATAAACTATAAACCTTGAGGCCCCATGAAGTATGGGTCTGAAAATGATGTTTTTTTCCTTTGCATTTTCGAAAATAAATACAAAGAATCCTTTCCCTACAAAATGGATCTTAATCCCTTATGAGATGAGCGGCGACCAGTTCTTCTGCACCCAAGCCTCCACGGATTTGGGGGAGGGCCAGAGGCCAGTAAACTGGCCAATGAGCACTCTGTCTACTAGATTGATGGCCGATCTGCATATTTCTTCAACCGGTAGCTCAACGATGGGGATGCAGTCCAGTTTCTTGAGAAATTTTTGTTGTGTCTTGGATAGAGGTCTTTTGGAGGCTCCAGCCACTAATTTCTTGAAGGCGATAAGCTCTGGCATGGGGGGAGGGGGATCGGCACCCCCGCCAGCATCCATGGATGTTGTCTCACTGTGTAATCGAGTAGGAGGGCGGCGTTGTCTAGGTCAGCAGCGCAGCGTAGCGTTCAACATAGAAATTATTATTCACCAATTTAAATTTTAGTTATATATAATTTTTTTGTAATTTTCATTCAAATTTTGAAAGTTGAATTCTATTTTAAATATGATTTTTTAATTCTTTATAAATGATATTAATGAGACACTAATGGAACTTGATGTTGTATTAAGTATACAATTTTGATCTAAAATCATGTTGAAAGACATGAAAATTTATATTATGAAACTATGAATTATTATAATTTTAATAATTATGGCCTTTTTCAATTATATTATAACTATATCATCTATAAATTTTCTATCCCCATACATTATTGGAGACAAACTTGAGAGATGTCCCTACCTTTTCAACTCTCCTTATCTTCAAAGGACTCTTGTTGACCATGTAGATATTTGGCTTTTTGTAGTAGGGCTTCTTATATTCTAGTGAACACTTCAATTTGTTAGTTAATCTTATTGATAAAACAATGAGATATGGAAATTGACATTTTATGCTATGCTCCTATTCATAAAGTATTGAGTTGGCCTCTCTAGCTTCAAATGGATAGAGGCTTGTTGAATATGGTATAAATATGCTATTAGTTCAAAATCATAGATCACATAGTTTTCATTTCTCAAAATTCTAGGTGGCATGTTCATTGAATTTATCTCAAAATACCTTATTAGGATATATCCCAAATTCAACTGGAAATTTACAGTCTTATGAAATTAGATCTTTCTTCCAACTCTCTATTAAGGATAATTCCAATTACTCAAGAATTTGAAAATGCTTCAATATTTGAAATTATTTTTCAACAATCTCATTGGGGGAATTCAAAAAGGATGGTTTTTTTTCCCAAAAAAGAATAATTTTCATGTCCATTGGAAATCCTATCTTTTCAAACCACAAGCATTCCAATTACCTGTCTCTTAAACAACAAGAGGTTAATTTGCATCTGTGAAAGGGTATTATTGCTAATGAGTGGAGTTATTGTTGTTATAGTGCATTGTCTACTTTTGAGATTCATTTGGAAAGGAAATAAGTGTATGCAAAATATTGATTCCATGCAACATATTAAGTTGGAGTAGAAAAGGATCTCATATAAGTGGTGTCACATAGAAATTAATGGGTTTACAAAATCCAACTTGTTAGGAATGAGGAGTTTTGGTTAATTTATAAAGGACCTTTGAGTGATAACATAGATGTGGCTGTGAAAGTTTTCTAGTTGCAAAAGGAAAGGTTGAAAAGAATCCTAGATTAGAATGTAGCATTCAACAAAAGGTTTAAAATTGAAATCTGGTGACAACCATAACTTCATCTTCCAACCTCCATTTTAAATATTAGTGTTCCTACCTATGTCTAACATATGCTTGGAGAAGCATTTGTAGAGATGACAAAAATTACGAAGATCTATGTAACTGGCATTGAAAACAAAATTGGATATTGTCGCAGATGTGGCCCATGCCATGGAATACTTTCATCATGATCCTTTTGTTGAAGTAATGCATTGTTTAAAACCCAATAATGTGCTTTTGGATGAAGACATGTTGGGCCATATAATGGACTTTGGTATTGAAAAATTAATTGATGCAAACCCTACTAACACACTTTAACGCTTACTCTGAAAAAATCCATGGGATAAATTTTCCGAAGTATGACATTTTAGAATATTAATTTTATTTGTTTTTTATTATCAACATTTTTTGTACACATTGATCACGTAAAATTCAACGAAGGTTTACTTCAATGTAGAATATGGATTAAGTGAGATATTGTCCACCAAATTAGATATACATAGCTATGACATTTTGTTATTAGAAATGCTTACTAGGAAGCAACCAAATAGTGACATGTTTTCTGAAGAAATAAACTTGCACGAGTGAAGCTAGTGTTTCAAATCATAGTTAGCGACGTGAATGGAGTTGAATTTGAAGAAAATAATGTATACAAATGCCTTCTTTTCTATGAGTTAGTTTTCTTTCTAAAAAAATCACCCAATGAATGAACAACTATGAAATATGTGGTGTGGTATTCAAGAACCTTGGAAATGATTTTGGGGGAATGTAGTTGCTTCAAAGAGATTGAGACAAAGCATATCTAATTTCCTTAGTAATAAAAATGCAACAAGGAACAATACGTATGCACCAAATGCCCATAGTTCTTTTACATTTTAGTTTATGAAAATTACATTTTTGATGAACTGTGAAATTATGACTTTTTTCTACAAAAGTACCCCGCTTTATTTTGATCAAACCATCTATTTTCCACCCTAAATTGTCATAAACCTTGTATATGCATATAGGGAATCTCTAGGTATGATTGATATTAATAATTATCTTATTGTCATTTTTAGACTAGAATAAAAGATGTTTTAAGAATTGTTTTAATATATTAGGTATGTATGGAATAAAAGGGCCGTTAACTTAAGTGACCAGCAGACATATAACCATCAATTATTACCAGGTGCCATGTTTTGAATCAAGGGACCAACAATGCAGTAATAACCTGGCAAAGAAATAGGTGGCATGATGTTTAAAGTGGGAGAACTCACAAATCTTCCACATGGAGAGGAGAAATGCTATATATAGCATTTGGCGATAAGCGTAGCACACAATGTTGCAACCACTTGCATACCATTGTGGGAGATATTACGCGTAGTTTTATTTGTAGTTGAATCATTATGGATATATTCAATATGGCCTCAAGTTGGATGCCATGTTGTCTAATTATCACATGGATCGTTATGCACCCAACCGAAGCACACATGAGATTCCTTGGCACATAATAGTCTTTATGTTGCTAAGGATGAAGTAGTTATTGTCGATTGGAATAAATTTGTAAGCTGCCTCTTTATTTAGAGACCATATTTTAGTATTTTACATGTGACAAAATTGTATCAACAAGATATGCGTAATAGATAGTATACAATGCTTATCGATATGTATATTCCCCTTTTTCTTATATAAATGTGTACTCTCAAGATATGCGTAATAGATAGTATACAATGTGCACTTGCTCTGTAATTTCGGTTCCTTTAATATATAAGCTTCCTTCTCGTGGATGTTACAGATTATTTGCTAAATCTTATGCTCGTGCATTTATAAGTTATTAGGGATAGGTTTAACCCCAAGTTGGGCCCGCTTAAGGTAAAGCCTGGGCTGCATGGCTGCATATATTTTATGTTTTTTTAGAATAACATAGTTTATATTATGTTTTACTTAAAAAGTTAGATAGTAATGGATGTATTTAATTTATTAATTTGTGTGTTAATTTCCTTTTTATGATGTCTTGGATTTTTTAATGGTTTATTGAATTTCTTTTTCGGGTCATGTTTTGATTTTGCATTTGTAAGGTGAAGATTTCGTAGTTGTACTAAAAATTATTGTTGTTGAGAAATCAATGGTAGTTGCTACAAAACCATGAGTCCATAGAAGTACTTAACTATAGTAGAGACGATGACACTGAGCTAAATATTAAGTTGTGATCTCAATTCATGATGCACCACATAGCTAAACATAAGTATTGAGTTAGGCCCCATTAAGACCTAGGCCTCATCTCACCGGTACATTTCCTTGAGTCCAATTTTCCACATATAAAAGTGGTAAGAATTTTGATTTTTGTGCATACAACACTAAGATATGTAGAAAATCCATGTAAATTCAAACTGCTAATTGTAATTTGCTAAAACGATAGACTTGAATCTACTCTACCAATTGCGAAAACTAATAAAATATCATGAAATCACGATTCATATAAGAGAAAGAATTCAATCAACATATTACACAATGATTTCATGGGGAAATCCACATCTAAGAAACCTTGTTATCTATATATTTCATTAGTCATAAAACATGAAAAAATTACGATGCTTTTCTCCAACCTGAGAAACCTCTGCACTATCTCTTTCTATCTCACTGCTTCCTAGACAAGCTTAGGCCAATACTTGGCCAATATTTTGCCTACCCGGGTCCCTATTTCCTTCGTTGTTTCCTTAGGTAATTAGCTTCTATTAATTAGGGAAATCCCCATCCAATATTGCACAATCCATCTAGGGCCTTCCTCTGATTGCATGAACCATCGTACAATTTGGCTGATTATACAATTTATAGTACATTTCCCTTGAACTCCAATCGCAACTAGGTAACTCTCAATTCTAACATGCATGAGTTATTTATGGTTGAATCAACAGTTAACTGATTGATCATAGAGTGCATAACTCACTACTTGACCTCTCACTAGTTCCTCCAACAGTTAGAACTAGTTAAATTGACTTTAACTCAGATAAACGAAATCAATTAATTACAACTCAAAATAAACTCAACCGTGGCTCCTAAAAAGAAGGAACCACTCTACATGACTCAAGTTATACCTTCAACTCGAATTAATTGACCCAAATAAGTCAAAATAACTTATTTAACTCGTAAAAGTTGTCATGTGATGTGGAATTACAATTTTCTTCTAATTTAATTCAAGGGAAAATAAATTAGAATCTTTATTGGTGCCATTTTCAACACTCCCTCTCAGCAAGAAATGGCTTATCAGATACACTGATCCTTCCTCTATGGAACTTGAATTTTCCTCTTGACAATGCCTTCATCAATATGTCTGCATCCTATTCCTCTGTAGGAATGTACTCTAGCATCATGGTTCACCTCTGCACACAATCTCTGAGATGGTGGTACCAAATGTTGATATGCTTGGACCTATGATGAAAAATTGGGTTAACTAAGAGTTTGATACGACTCTGGTTGTCACAATAAATCAATGTAGGATCCATCTATTTATCAAACAACCCAACAAGGATCTTCCTCATCCAGATAGCCTCACAAGGTGCTTGAATAACATCCATGTACTATGCTTATGTCAAACTGAGTGAAACTGATCTCTGCTTCTTGTTGTACCAGGAAACTGCTATTGACCCAATACTGAAGATTATGCCTAATGTGCTCTTCCTATCGGATGGACTCCCTACCCAATCCGCATCTGTGAATCCTTGCAGCTTCACTCCCTCTATCTGTTTGTACCAAAGACCAATCTGAGTGGTGCCTCTGAGGTATCTCAATACATGTTTGGCTGCATTCCAATAGAGCTTGGTTGTCTTAACCATTGATTGACTAAGTTGGTTAACTGCATAACACATGTCCAGTTGTGTGTTCACAAATTACATAAGTGAACCCACAAGTTTCTTGTAAATGATAGCTTCTACCACTCCACCTAAAATAGCATCTTCCTTCATTTAATTCCCTGCTAGAGGAGTCTCTATGGGTTTGCTACTCTCCATGTGAAACTTCTTCAGTATCTTGTTGGCATACTTTCCCTGAGAGACAAATAGTTCCCCATCTCTTTGCCAAATTTCTAAACCAAGGAAATAATGCAAGAGCCCCATGTCTTTCATCTCAGATTCTCTTTCCAAATATTCTTTGCAATATTTTATTAGCTTCTCATCACCTGTTAGAATTAAATCATTGACATATAATACTATAATCAATAATTTACCTTCAACCACAATATGGTAAAGGTTTGCATCTTCACTTTTGGTGAAGCCCAACTCGGTGAATTAGTTGTTAATCATGGTGTACCAAGCACGGGGTGCTTGTTTCAATCCATACATCCCTCGCTTGATTCTACATGCATGTGACTCTCTGTCAAAGGTCTCAAATTCTTCTGGTTGCTCTATGTGCACCTCTTCCTCAATCACTTCATTGAAGAAGGTTGTCTTTACATCCATCTAATGTATTTTCCATCATATTTGCATTGAAAGTGCAAGAACAGATATGATGGAAGAGGACCTTGCTACTGGAGCAAAGGTCTCCTCATAATCTATTCCCTCCACTTGTGAGAACCCCTTGACCACAAATCTGGCCTTATGTTTCTCGACACTCCCATCTGTTGTTTGCTTCACCTTGTAGATCCACCTGGATCCAACAACTCACTTATCTTCTAGTCTTGGGACAACTTCCCATGCACCGTTCCTAATAATGGAATCATATTCCTCTACCATGCCTAATTAGGTGGTCAATTTTTAGCTAAAAAATGAAAGTTCCCAAAAATTCTTGAACCAACACCAAATTGTAGTACTCGTCGTTCTGAATTCAACGACATTTATTTCACCTCAATCCGACACCGTATGCTCAAGTTATCGTGTGTTGACCATTTGGAAAAATAACTAAAATTTGTGCAGGCTTGTAGTTGACTGGTTGACCGTACTGATGCCATAAGATTGAACATAGCCTATACCAAACTTCTTAGGCCTTTCCTCAACCATAATAGGATCAATTATGCCTTGCGCATTTTTGCCTAGACCCTTGCCTTCATAGCCCATTTTTAATATCAACTTGGACCCTATACCTCTAGTGTGTTTTTCAAATGAACCTACACGTCTATCTGAAGAGGAAATTGAAGACAAATTTGAGTGATTTACCTCTGCTTCAAGCATGTGCTAGGTTAAGGCCTCTTGGGCATGATGGAGCTGCATCTCCATTGCATGCATTATTTGAAGAAGTTCTTATTTCTCTTACTTCATAGCAACTAATTTCTTATGAGGTCTAGTGCTTTCCCTTACATCTTCATACAGAATTTGCACCATATCCTTCAGGATGTAGAAGTCCCGCTTCATCTCTTCATCAAAGAGTCTTGTAAAGGAGGAGGATTTAGAAACCTCACTTGATGAAGTTGTCATCATTATGTAAATGAATTAAATAACTTCAACAGTAATTCAAAAAGCTTCAAAAACAATTGACAAAGCTTCTTAACAAATTGGCTGTAGATTCAAGCTCTTTTCTGCAACTTGTATCTCTTCTTCAAGCAGCCTATTTTTGCAAACAATCCCTCTTGTGCTTCAAGGGTTGCCTTGAGGTCCTTTGGGTAAGGAGAATAATTTCAGCCTTCTTCCTTCTTATCCTCTTCTGGACTTAGCTAGCAATAGCTCCCCTTCACCTCTAGCAAACTCAAACTTATAAGCATCAGTCAATTTGAAAACAGTTAAATTCTTTGCACTGTTAAACACCTTTCAAGTCAAACAAGCAAGCAAGAAACCTTGTGCTCTGTCAAGCAAGCAACCTAGTGCTCTGATACCACCTGATCTAAAATGGGTGGATGACTTGTTATGTTATGCAAGCACCTCCCACTCAATTAAAACAAATTAAGATCTTGCTTATACTTGATAGTGCAGAATTGAATACTTGAATCAGGGGTATGTGTTTTTAACAATTTTAAGTATTTATGTGTGAGGAATGTTTAGGCTGAATAAAAGCATGTACAAAAACCATAAATTGCAACAAATTAATCATCATTACATAACATCAAACTTAATAAATGAGTTCACCCGAATGTCTTGGGCTATGTCTCCTTGAGCCTTTGTCAATTGACTTGGCTCTTTGGGATTATGATGGAAAAATTCTTTTACAAGTTTCTACTTAACTCTAATGGTTGTTTTAACTGTACCAATGGATTTATAATACCATCATACCCCTGGATTGACTGCTAACTCTCTGAAAAATGGACCTAGGCTTCCTTTGAATTGACCTCTTCTGTCGGTGTCCTTAAGCTTCCCTGAGCTTCTCTGTGGCACAAACTATCTTATAATTCCTTTTCTGTCCATAAAACCTTTTCTATTGTCTCCATCATATTTCATTCATCCAAAATAGGTTGTTCATTTGCTCAAAATGAGCTCTAGCCCCCCAATCTAGGCCTCCAACTCCTAGTGGCTCTAGGCTACCCGAAACTTCCCTGTGGATTCTTAGGCTCTAGAAGTCTCCAAATGGCTCTAAAAATTCCTCGATTGGTTTTAGAATGTCCAAAATAGTCAGAAATGACTATTCACTTGCTGAAATTGGCCTCTGGCTGCTTTGGTTAAGCCTCCAACACCTGGTGGCATCCTATGGCTCTAGGCTCACTGAAAACTTCTTTGTAGAATCTCGAAACTCAAAAGTCTCCAAATGCTTCTGCAAATCCTTCCATTGGATTCATAAGGTTTAATATAGTCAGAATAGATTATTGGTTTCCTCAGAATGGTTTCTGGTTTCCCTGGCTAGGCCTCATTCTCCTGCTGGCTCCTAGTGGCCCTTGGAACTTCTCTGAAGTAAAATCATGCTCAGAAGTCCTCTAATGGCTCTGCAAACCTCACCAATGGCTCTATAATGCTCCAATTAGCTAGTAATGACTCTTTATTCACTCTGAATGGTCGAAAATTGAGTCTCCTACTCATTTAACCAGTTACACCTAGGAAAGCTCCACTAAAAGTGGAGGAATCCACTTAAATGGAGTCAAGTTAGCATTTTTTCCACTTTAGGCACGCTTTCTAACTTTTCGCCAAATTTAACCGTGTAATTAAATGTTAATGGTTGCGGTGGTTGGGCACATGCCACCCCAAACCCCGCGGTCTTCACCGTAACCTTCGATGGGAACTCTAGCCACAACTGTGGTTTGATTAGTCGGACTCCAATTGAGGTGGATTGTTAGCACATAAACCATCGGAGCTAACCGTTATACTTGGCATGTGACAGCTCATTGCGAAAACGGCAAAGAATGTGGTAGTTTAAACTGTGGGTTGGAGGTTAGCTAACCGCAGATTCTTCGTTACATTTAAATGTGCCATGTGAACTCACCACACGGGGACCAGCGTGTTGGGACGCCGGTCATTGGCCTTGAGTCTTCGTTACATTTAAATGTGCCATGTGAACTCACCACACGGGGACCGCTAGCAGGTTGGGACTGCCAGTGGTCCCCAACTCCCGAGTGGAATTTCATTCAACGATAATAGAAACCCGCCACTGTTAATGGTTAAGAAACAATTGTGTGGCGTGTTGGCATGTGGGCGTGCTAGCCGGGGGGAGGTCGAGGGTTCGAGCCCTGCCTCCGATATAAAAAAATTCTACCAACTGTTGGGCCCATGTGGCGGCTTCCAGGCTTGCCACATGGATCTCTTTGATTGGCCAGTGAAACTCATTAAACCCATAGCATTGTGACATTTTTCAAACATTGACTAGCCCAGAAGGAATATTCTAGGGGATATTCAAGGAATATTCCTTTTTTCTGACTGTTCAAATGCCCAGTCAACTGTGGTCAACTGTCAAAATTTGCAGTTTACTAGACTTTTCAAAACGTGATAACTTCTTCATACAGTGTTAGTTTTTCGAACCGTTCATGGCACCGGAATCAGGAAGACGATATCTATTCGTTCGGTCAGGTTTGACACACTTTTGAACACTTTGAAATTTGAGCTATCACTTAGGTCCTGATCCAAATCTGATAAGTGGCAATGCTATAAACATGCTCTTTCTTGTAGCTCTTGCCAATTGTTCTCACTTGCAAGAATTATTTTTTCATTCCAATAAACTAAGTGGGGTTTTGTCATTTGCAGTAAGAAAACTTTATACCAATTTATCTGTCATCTCATTATCAAACAATAAAATACATGGAATTATCCCTCCACATATTGGCAATATTATAAACCTAACTTTCCTAAATTGAAGTGAAAATATTTTGAATTGTAACATTCAATAATTAGGAAAACTTGAAAAAATAGAAAGATTGTATTTAAGTAACAATAAATTAGAAGGGTCCAAAGGGTCTTGCATAGACAGTGATTAGGTGCTATTTTAAGGCACTCCTTGATGTGAAGTCATTGGTTCAATTCCCTGCCCCAATCGAGGTGATATGTATTGGACATGTTGATGAAGATGTAGTCCTACCTAGCTTACAAAAAAAAACAATAAATTAGAAGGAAACATCCTTGCTGATTTTGAAAGCTTACAACACCTTTGTCTCTTGGAACTTACTGGAAATAGGCTCTCTAGAAATATTCCAAATTCACTTTCACACCTTAGACAACTAAGAAGAGTCCATATTCATCATAACAAGTTATCAGGGACCATACCTTCCGACTTAGGAGATTGTAAAAATTTGGATTTGCTTGACCTATCTCACAATAGGCTCTCCAGAAGTATACCACATGAAATTGGGAAACTTATAATCTACAGTTCTATTTGAATTAGTTATATAATTTAATAGAAGGTTCCTTTCCCATGCAGATTGGTAAAATTGCAATGACTCGAGCTATAGACATTTCATTCAATCAATTGACTAGGGAAATCCCTCATAGACTTGGAAGTTGCAGTGAACTACAATTATTGAACTTATCTCATAACACCTTCCAAGGGTCTACTCCAAATTCATTGGGAAAGTTACCAAGCCTCATAAACTTAGACCTCTCTTCCAACTCCTTATCAGATGCAATACCAATTGTGAATCTCAACAACTTGAAAATTCTTCAAAGTTTGAATTTGTCTTTCAACAATCTCAGAGGGAAAATTCCAAAAGGAGGGATTTTTGCAAATAGAACAATTATCATGTCCTTAAATGGAAATCCTAGCCTTTGTATACTGCGAGCATTACAATAACCTTCATGTCAAACACCAAAAGGTCATTTGTCACTTGTGAAAAGAGTGATATTGCCAGTGAGTGGTCTTATTGCTTTATACTATGTTGTTTACTTTTGGGATTATTTTGGAAAAGGAATATGCATATACAAAACTTTAATTCCTCACACGCCATTTTTCAAAAGTTAGAGCACAAAAGGATCTCATATCAAGAGCTTCACATAGCAACTAATAGATTTGTGGAGGCAAGATTGTTGGGAACATGGAATTTTGGTTCAATTTATAAAGGAATTTTGAGCGATTACACACTTGTTGCTGTGAAAGTTTTCCAATTGCTAAAAGAAAAGGTTGAAAAGAGTTTCAGAGCAAAATGTAGTGTCTTGCAAAATTTTTGACATCAAAAGTTGATGATAATCATGACCTCATGTTCCAACATTGATTTCAAAGGATTGGTGTTTGAATTTATGCCTAATGGAAGCCTAGAGAAGCATTTGTATCCTAATATATATGGAAACAATAGTGAAGATGTATGTGAATTGGGACTAAAATCACGATTGAGCATTGCAATAGATGTGGACCATGCCATTGAATATTGTCATCGTGATTCTTTTATGCAGGTATTGAATGGTGATTTAAAACCCAATAATATTCTTATTGGTCAAGACATGTTAGGTCATGTAACAGATTTTGGTATTGCAAGTTTAGTTGATGAAACCTCTACTGAGTCACTTACTTCAACACTTGCTTTGAAAGGATCCACGGGCTATATTGCACTAGGTATGACATTTAGAATGTTCAATTTTTACTTGTCACTTCTCAATGTCTCATCAACAATTTTTTATGGACTAATAGAGTAAATTTTGATGAATGTTATCTTGAATGCAGAGTATGGATTAGGTGAGCTAGTTCTACCAAAGGAGATGTTTACAACTATGGAATTTTGTTATTAGAAATGCTTACCAGGAAACGACCAACTAATGATATGTTTTTTGGAGACCTAAACTTGCACAAGTGGGTAAATATAACCTTTCCAAGCAAAGTGAAGGAGGTAATTGACCACAACCTTATTAGCAAGGTGGATTGAGATGAATTTGAAAAAAATATTGTATTCAATTGCATATTTTATTTGATACATGTTGGTTTTCTTTGTTCGAAAGATTCATCCAATGAACGACCAACTATGAGAGAAGTGGTAATGGTATTGAAGAGTGTTACCTGATAATTTGTCACCGTCCTACCATTCCCCATCCCGCCGCAAATGGAGGACCCATAATGTGACCTGTGAACACTGTCATGCACTGAAAACATCATCATTGCATCCCTCTCAGTATGAGCTTCATTTCCCCTTGAGACATCTCCTTGCAAAATCCATGAAAAACAGCTCTTTTTGCATTGGCGCGGGTAGACAGTTCAGTACTCGCGCCACTCAGGGAAATCCTGTAAAGAGGTCGCGCCACATGGCGCTCTGTCATAGAGCAGCAATCGCGCCACCCATTTTAGGGACTGTTTTTTATATATGGATGGCGGAAGTTGAGTTCAAACAAACTCACAACCACTGCCTATCTTGAGTTGGGAGGTTTGGCTACAGGAGTTCTATGGAAGGGAAGTAGTTTTGCCACCTTCTATGGAACCTTCCTTGTTGATAGGGCCAATCCCATAATAATAGGGATCCCAACTCCCTCCTTCCCCATCTATAAAAGCTTGCTCGGATCCATGGCAAGCTAGTCTTGAAGTGCTGAAGCTTTGCATCTCCCTATTCCCAAGTGCCTTTGTGCTGTAAAGAATCCCTTCTTTCCCTTAAGGCCCATTCAAGCGAGGAGACCATTGTTACGAGACTCTGGAGAGGTTTCCCTTTCCTTGGCGAGCTTTGCGAGACGTGGACAACCGGAGACCCGTTCGAAGGAAGTTGCGACGTCAGAACTTGGTTGTAACTTCTATTCGTTTATCACTTTAATAGATGACTATGATTATGGTTCCACTCCTTTTTCTATCATGTTAATGCGAGTAATATCTTTTCTGACCGATGTTTAGTTACGTATGCTAGTTCCTATGCATGTATCTGTTCGTTTCTTCTGTGTGCAGGTGTTCATCCACGGAGATCGTGGAAGGATTGTGATCTGCCAGGGCTGAAGGACGGGGACATCTTCTTCTTGAGATCTAGCGTTGGAATCCAGGTAGGCTCTTATCCCAAGTCTTTCATTCGTAACTAGGAGCTTGCGTCATAGCATTGTTTGTTTGTTGCTAGACCCCTGCTGGGCTAGTAGGGATCGCCTCTGTCCGCAGAGGGGATTTACCTCCTCAACAAATTGGCGACTCTACTGGGGATCGTCCGGTTTTCCTTGTCCCATTTATGATTGGTTCGCTTTCATTGTTTCTCCTTGCTTGATGAACCTTCTGGGTTGGATTCTTTCATTATTTTAGCCTCTTGGTTTGCTTAGCTTGTATTGGTCTACTTTTAGAATAGCTTGTTTTTTTAATTTTTATTGAAGAACTCGACTGGCGCGGGTTTTAACCCGACAGTCGCGCCACTTGGCGCTTGTTCCATTTGTCTGTGTCGCGCCAATCGGCCTCTGGCGCTAGTTTCAAGGCCACAGTCGCGCCACCCCTGTGACTTTTTTGAGTTTCTTCATTTTTTGGCTTTCTGAGCTTGACCAGTACTTTTCTTCTTGATTTCTTGATTGTCTGAGTGTGTTGGAGTCTTGTTTGATTGGAATTCACCGCTATCCCTTGGTTGTTTGCCTCTGTCTATCGATTTCACGATTTGAGCCCTAGGGCATCTAGTGGCATAGTGAATCGAGCCCTCCTTGGGAGTTTTGGTGTCTTGATTGTCCTGTCAACTTGTTGATTGATTCTCCACGCTCTCTTAGCAGTATTTGATTGTTTTGCCGCGTCTTTTGAGTGATTGTTCATTCTTTCATTCAGAATTCGTTTGCCCTTGCTTTGGACCTAGATCACACGGTCCATTGGGTGTTTTCGAGTCTTTCTTCGATTTGAGAGACTTTGGGTCGATTTAGAGATTTGGTTGCTTGCTTTGTTGAGTGAATATTGTTTGCTTCGCTCTCTTAGTTATCATTTCTCAAATTGTTCCTTTTGTTTTCAGTGCACATTAGCCATTAAACATTGAAAATAAAAAAAAAATATATAGTCTCTTTTGTTTTTTAATTAGTGCAAATTGTCATCTTTTCTGTATTACTAGTGATTAGTGTTTGAATGAAAAGTGTGCAATTGCATTAGTTGCATTAGAGACGTTCTTGTTTGTATTCCGTTCATTTCGTTTATATAAAAGCTCTCAACTCTCATTTAACTAGTTTTCATCGAACGAAATGTTGCACCGTGGCATATAGCTTGCATTTAGGAGACACTACATACGATAAGGCCTGGAAATTGAAACTTAATTGAAGATCAACTGTAAAATTCATTCAATTAACCTAAGGCAACAATGGAACTTAACGCAACATATTTAGAAGGTCTAGGCTAGAGACGTGTTCCGGCGTCGTTAAACCTAGCAGCTGTCGTTCGCCTATTGGCTTTAGACAGCGCTAGTACGGACTTGCGCTCCCCGTACCGTCGCGTATATAAAGGGAGACCCCTATAGGTTTTTAATCCTTTATCCACAGGAAGCCGAGTCTGCCGCCTTTTACCCGTGATACACCGAACACAGCATTCGGGGAGACTACCTGCACGTACGGAAAGTCCTTGGTCGAATTCTGTTTCATTTTGAAACCAAGGTGTATATTGCAGTTCACGGCTATCTGGTACACCCTTTGTGCCTAGTTTTTTCCTGAGCAGTCATTTGGTCTTTTCTGACTCCCTAAACTTGAAAAGACCGTCAAGCGCTTGTCCTTTCACGCTTGTATCAACTCTGAAAGAGATAGAGTCATCTTTTTATCGTTTCTCGACTCTTAAATCATGAAACGGTAGAATTTGTTTATTTTCCAATGTGGTAAAATCAATCTCCCACGATAACACACCCGTTTAGATATTGCTTGTGACTGTTTGATCGTGTGTCTTAACTCGTTTTCAGCCCGTGTGTGTGTGTGCTCTCTTCTTCTAGTCTTTTTTCACGGTGGCGGAACCCTCGGTTTCGTCTACTGGTAGTCCCTACACGGACGATTCTTCAGAGGCTTCGGAGCCTTCTGTTGAACCACAGCAGCCTGTTGTTTCCGAGTTCCCTGACGGGGGACCGGTCCTCGCCGAGCAACCCTTTGGAGAGCCAGTTGAGTTCCACTGGCCCTTTTCGGACCCTGTGTCTGAATTGAGATTAGGAGCTGATTTCCTTTCTCTTACATCGGGTTCACCGTTTATTGCTGCTGTTTTTCCTCCTAGTCCTCGCCGTCTTCTGCGTGATTTAGCGGCGGGATCAACCATGAGTGATTCTGGTGAGGAAATTCCCGGGTCTGATGACTATCAGCGCATCCCTCGTAGATTGTTCGAGGGAGACGAGGTACGGCGTCTACCACATAGATCGGCTGGCCCGGCTGCCACGGGGATACGGTTCCTGCAGGTGAAATTGCTAGTTGCACCTGCAAAAATCCTCTCCCGCCCAGTGTGCCCTGCAGTTCTGCTCGGCATCGTCACCCATTCCCAGGTGCGACCCCATTTGTGTGGCGCCTGCTACAGCATTGCCCCTGACACCCGCCCCACTGATCACAGGCCAACTCCGGAGGACATTTATCTAGCTACTGTTATACCGGAGAATATCTCTCCGGAGGAGTATCGGTTGTTTTTACAGCAGCCGAACGCCGGAGCTGGACAGCTCCCCCAAGATCCTTACCGATCTTTCTTTTCGCACTATGCACAAGACGGCACTCCCGTGTATGGTTTTCCGGGTCAGCTTGATGAGCATGGGGACATTTTGCGTCTCCCTGCTCCTGAGGCCTATCTTTATGTTCAAGGTTTACCGTACAACCAGGCTCAGAACTTGCAGGCACAACCTTTCCAAGGTCAACCTGCAGGACAACCTGGCTATCAGTACGACCCACAGGGACAGCCCATTCAAGGCTACTCTGCGGGCCAGCAAGGGCCATTCTATAACCCGCAAGGACCATATTATAACCCTGCTGGTCAACCTGCTCAGCCTCAGCCGGGGTATCAACAGGGACCGGCCTATGGACCTGGGGGGAAAATCCGGCCTTCTTTACCGATGCAACCGCAATATCCTATTGTCTCTAACGTTGCGTATCAGCCAGGACCACTTTATGGTTCTGCTTCAGGTCAAACTGGTTTCCAGCAAGCACCTGGTCCTGTTCCACCACCAGGCCAACCGGGTCATCCGGTACAACCTGGTGTCCCGCCTCCAGGCCAACCGGCTTATTCGGTGCAGCCTGGGGCTCACTTACAACCAGGTCAGCCTGCGCAACCAGCGCCGCCTGTCTATCCGGGCCAACCTGTTCATTCAGGGCCGCCCCCTCATTCGGGCCAACCTGTTCATCCAGGGCCGCCCCCTCACTCGGGTCAACCTGTTCATTCAGGGCAGCCCTCTCATTCCATTCACTCTGCTCAGCAGCCTGCTCACTCAATGCCGCAGCCAAATCAACAGTTGCACCCTACGTACCAGGCTCCGCAGGGTTCCACTTATCAGCAGTCTACTCATCCTCAGAGTGGTTATTATCCTCATGGTCAATCTCAACCGAACTATAACCACTCTGGAGGCTCTCGGTATCATCCTCCTCCACCCGGTTCTAACTATGCTCAGCAGCCAAATCCAAACGCTGCTTATACGGGGCAGACGCCTAATCAGGGCCCGAACCCTGGTTATCAGGCCCCACACAATGGTTACCAGCAACCAAATCAGTCTGGCTATATGAATTATGCCCCTCACAGTCAGAATCCTACGGGACAGAACCCATGGGGGCAGGGATATTCACAACCATCGTGGAGCATGGGTACCGGACCTTATTCTGGGACTGGCATGGGAATTAACCCTCCATTGCCGTTCCTGGCTACCTTGGATCTACCGGACGTTTCGAAGTTGACCAATGATCCGATTGCTCATAATCCATATTGGCCCCCGGTTCCGACCAAGATACCAGGAGACTGTCCCAAGTTTGAGGGCAAATCTGGAGAAGACCCCCAAGCGCATGTGATGACGTATCACCTCTGGTGTTCGTCTAACTCTTGGACTGACGATTCGGTTCGTTTGCGTCTTTTCCAGCGTACCTTAACAGGAGCTGCTGCTAAGTGGTACATAGAGCTGTCCCGTGGTATTTTTCAGGATTTCAACTCGTTAGCTATGGCTTTCCTCACGCATTTCCAGTTACCAGTTCGGTATGAGACTGGGACGCATCTCCTGTCTTCCCTGAAGCAGGACTCGGATACTCACATCTCGGATCACATCCATGAGTGGCGGCGCCGTCGTCGACTGATCAAGTTTCACATACCTGATCAGATTTTGACTCACTGGTTCACCACCTCCTTTGTGAACAAAATCGCTCAGGATATCGCAATGGGAGCGTGTGTGACAGAGGAACAAGCTATCGCACGTGCCCAGTACTTGGATCTTGTTTATTCGCAATCTGGCACGCTTTATGACATCCTGCCTGATGCACCACGGCCCGGAGCCAAAAAGACCCAACCCACCCCTTCCGTGGATGGTGTCATTGGTTCCGTTTCTCAAAATTCGAAGAAGTCTTCGAATGGGAGGCAGAAGGCTAATTCTTCCAATAATCCCTCTGCTAATCCCGCCTCATCCGATTCTGGTAAAACCGCGGAGGTAAATGCCGTCCAGGCCAATCCTGCGGACAAATCCTCCAAGGGGAAGAAGAAGGGAAAAGGCAAATCAAGATCTGATGCCCCAAAACCGGAATCTAAATCTCGATCTGAGGATGGCTCACAACGTAAGCCGAAATTTCCTTGCCTCATCTGTGAAGGAGACCATTACACTAAAGATTGTCCAAGACGATCTGAAGTCAGTCAACTTATTAAAGGCTCAAAGGGTACTCCGGCTGTTTTAAGGGAGCCATTTCCATCTCAGCAGACCCAGATGGTCGAACAAGGTTCATCATCTGTACCGTTTGGGTCTCAAGTTTTCATGATGAAGACTAATGCACCTATCACTATCGCTACGAGGTCCAAGGATTACAATAATCAGCAGCAGGCACCCGGGAAGGCAGTGGCGGATGGACCACCTCCCGCATCTGCTTCTGGTTCATTGGAAATTGAGAAGCCGACTCTCGAATCCGTTGTGAAGCCACCTCCCGAGGGTGTTCTTCGGAGATCCTCTTATAATCCAAATGCTCGTGCCGCTCAACATTATAGCATCGTTGAGGATCTGGCACAGGCGCCATGTGCCATGTCTGCACTTGAGGTTCTTCAAAGTTGTCCTTCACAACGGAAGGCTTTGTTGTCTGCCATCGGTGGTATTGACCCCGCCGATTCGAGCCTTCTCACCTTTGATCTGGAGAATTTTACTCCCCGGCTTCCACATCAAATCGCTTTGGTTATTCAAGTCGGGATTAACGGTCTGAACGTTCACAGAGCCGTCGTAGATGAGGGTGAATCTACTTGTGTTATGTCCTCCGCTTGTTGGAAAGCCATCGGCTCTCCAACCTTATCGTCATCTCCCAATGCCCTTGAGGCATTTGATGGCCGGGAATCTAAACCCCTGGGAGTTCTCGAGAGTCTGGCGATTACATTACGGGGAAAAACCGTCAACGTGGAAGTAGAAGTAGTTGACGCTAAACTCAACTACAACATACTTCTTGGCCGCAGCTGGACCCATGCCATGCTCTGCGTGCCATCTACTGTCTTTCGATTCATCAAGTTCCCTCACGAGGGCAAGATTGTCACGGTAGACCAGTTGTCGTTTTTTACCTCCAGCTCCGAGAACAACGTGCCGTATGTGGATCAAATTCCGAATCCCCCAGACAGCATAGGACTTGGTCTTTTCAAAGACCCAGTCCTCATGGGTATTTTCCCTGCGCCGCCACCGAATACCGCTCAAGTCAACATGTTGTCCAGGACTGATGACCCCTGGCTGATTCCTACACCTGAGCAGGTATATGAGTTTGGAGAGTCCATGCCTTTAACGCCGGTAGAGATCGGCTACTGTGAGATTGTTGCTGCATCGGACCCTCCACCTCCTCAGCATGCTCCGATGAGCATGGCTCTTGACGTCTACTCACAATCCCCCTGGCTTGGTCAGGCTGATTCGCCTGATCCTCTTAGAGAGACTTTTCCCTCAGATGAGGCTATAATTGAAACTATGTCTCTGGGGGAGCTACCTTGGGGCGATGGGCATCATCGTTCCTCGTTTATGCCTAGCTTGGGGGCAATGACGGATTGTCTCGAGCGCTATGCTACTCAGGTTCCTTCCCCTCCTCTTCAAACACCGATCTTGACGCATGAGGTCTTTTTGGAAGGCAATCTGAGTAACATTACTCAAACGGTTCCTATCAACATCTCTTTCAAACCAGGGATTGTTGAGAACATTCATGTGGGTGTGACCTGTTCTCCCGAAGAGATCCAGGTCTATACGGAACTTTTCAAAGAGTTCAGAGATGTTTTTGCATGGTCCTACGAGGAAATGCCGGGAATTGATCCTAGTATTGTCGTACACAAGATTCCAACCTATCCGGGTGCGAAACCCGTGCGCCAACGCTTGCGTCCCATGCATCCTCGGAAAGCCGCCGCTATCAAGGCAGAGGTTGAAAAACTTCTGAACGCGGGGTTTATTTATCCTATCCCCCTTACAGAATGGGTGTCCAATATCGTCCCTGTCGATAAAAAGCAGGGTACCATTCGATTCTGTGTGGATTATCGCGATATAAATCGCGCCTGTCCTAAGGATAATTATCCCACTCCGTTTATCGATCGGATTATCGACGATTGCGCCGGGAGTGAGATCTACTCCTTAATGGACGGTTTCTCAGGTTACAACCAGATTAACATTGCACCTGAGGATCAACATAAGACCACATTCATCTGTCCGTGGGGCACTTTTGCATATAAAAAACTCTCGTTCGGCTTAAAGAACGCTGGCGCCACGTTTCAACGTGCCATGTCATATGCTTTTCATGATATTCGCCATATTGTCCAGCCTTATCTGGACGACTTGCCTGCCCATTCGGGTAAGCGAGAGGATCATCTGGAACATCTTCGCCAGATATTTCTTCGTTGCAGACGCTACAATATTAGGCTGAATCCTCATAAGTGCGTCTTCTGCGTCGACTCTGGCCGTCTTTTAGGCTTTATAGTCTCGAAAGACGGAATTCGCCTCGACCCTCTGAAGGTTGAGGCCATTATAAATCTCCCGTCACCCTCTTCCCTTTATCAGTTGCAGAGTCTGCAAGGGAAAGCGAATTTTCTTAGGCGCTTCATCCCGAATTACGCCGAGGTGGCCAAAGGATTCACTCGTTTGTTAAAGCAGAATGTTCCCTTTCATTGGGACGAAATCGCTCAAGAATCCTTTGAGAAGCTGAAGACATTGCTAGTCAATGCTCCATTGCTTCGTCCTCAGGACTACCACCGCGACTTTACTTTGTATCTAGCCGCCGCATTAAGCACCATCGCCATGGTCTTGGTGCAGGATGACGAGAACGGTGATGAACATGTTGTTTATTACCTCTCTCGGAACCTTCTCGACCCGGAAACGCGTTACGCACATGTTGAGAAGTTGGCCTTAGCAGCCGTACACGCTGTACAGCGCTTTCGCCATTACATCCTTTTGCGCACGATAACAGTGGTTTCAGACTGCAGCCCCATGACATATATTCTTTCTAGACAATTGCTGGGGGGCAAGTACTCCAAATGGATCGTCATCCTGCAGGAGTTTGATTTGGAGTTCACCACTGCCAAGTCAACTAAATCACTGGTCTTCGCGGATTTGATTTGTTCTCTCCCTACAGACTCTCTTTCTGAACACTCTGAAGATCATATTCCGGACGAAACGTTGTTTCTTATCGATACTCGTGATCCTTGGTACGGGGACATCATAGTGTATCTTCAGACCGCGACATTCCGGTCTGAGTTGGATAAAGTTGCACGCCGTCGGATTCGGCACCAGTCCCAACCCTACCGCATAGTGGGAGATACCCTATATCGTATTGGAGTAGATTCGGTGCTCCGACGATGCCTTACCTTGGGCGAGGCTGAGAAAGTCTTGAATGACTGCCACAGTGGCACCTGTGGTGGACACATGTCTGGATATGCCACTGCCCAAAAGATTCTGAGGGCAGGTTACTTCTGGCCGTCTATATTCAAGGATTGCATCACTGCAGTCCGAAAATGCCATCCGTGCCAGATTTTTCAGCGCAAGATGCGCGCGCCGCCGTTGCCTTTGCATCCCGTTATTACCGTCGGCCCTTTCGCAAAATGGGGCGTAGATTTTATGACGTGTAACCCTCACTCGGCCGGGGGGCATGCGTATATCATCGTCGCCGTCGACTACTTCACTAAGTGGGCCGAGGCGATGCCTACACTTGCTGCTGACGGAAGAACGGCTGCTTCATTTTTATTCAACCATGTTATTGCACGATTCGGGGTTCCTCAAGCTATCGTCACTGATCACGGTACTCATTTTCGTGATTACATGATGGCGGAGCTGACAGCTGCGTTGGGCCTGCGTCACGACAGCTCAACGCCATACTACCCTCAAGCGAACGGTCAGGTTGAAGCGGTGAACAAGGTTTTGGTCACTATGCTTCAACGAGCAGTTGGGATTCATAAATCCAGTTGGCATCTCCAACTGTTCTCAGCTCTCTGGGCGTACCGAACATCTGCTAAAAGTGCAACCGGATTCACACCATTCCAACTGGTGTACGGTCTGGAAGCTACTTTGCCGGTTGAATGCGAAATTCCTTCGCTTAAGTTAGCCGTGGAGCTCTTACCGGATACTTCTCCTGAGGAAGAGCGTCTTCTGTATCTTGAACGGTTGGATGAAACCCGTCGTCTAGCTGCTTTGATCATCGAAGCACAAAAGAAGAGGGTCAAATCTCATTTTGATCAATCTGTTTCTCCCCGTTCTTTCATTGAAGGAGACCTAGTCCTCTTGTACGATCAGGCACATGACAAGCTTGGTGCCGGGAAGCTCCAGCCCATGTGGCACGGGCCTTATATAGTAAAACGTGTTTTAAAAAATGGGGCCTACGAGCTTATAGACTACGAAGGAGTTCCATTGGCGCAGCCCAGAAATGGGTTGTACCTTAAGAAGTACTACGCCTGAAATGATTTCTTGGTGTGGTGTGTGTACATAGGTGTGTGATTGTCATTTGTGTGCATGGTGTGGTGTGCTTTGTAAACATCTTTCTGCTGATCGGGTCTTCCTGGTTGTGCAGATGTCTATTCATCCATTTGTTGGTTTCGCGGACGGTGCCTCCCACAGTACCAGGAATCTGTCTTCTGCAGCCTGGGTAATCTACGATCCTGCTGGTGAGTTGATCGACCTGCAAGGTGTTTGTTTAGGACGTACCACGAACAATATCGCGGAATATAGCGCCGTGCTGGAATTATTAACCGAGGCAGTAAACCTTGGTATCCGTGAATTGCTCGTGTACCTAGATTCACAGCTTGTAGTGTTGCAGCTGAACGGGCACTATTCGGTAAGAAACCCGTCCATTTTACGTTTGTATTTGCGTATTCGATTACTGGAAAGGAATTTTGAATATATTACATATCATCATATACCCAGGCATTTGAATACATTAACAGATGCAGTGGCAAATTTGGTGTTAGATAGACATTTGCGCAATTTATAAATCATCATCACATGTAAAGAAGACTCATCCAGAAATAGATATGCATATATATAGATATCGAAATGTTTACATAGAAGTGTGTCACATAAAACTCAAAAATATACATAAGTGTCTTAATACATCCGGAGACACTGTGTCTCTCAAAAAAATGGTGTGGCTAAATCCTAGAGACTAATCAGCATGGTGCTCATGATAGCACGTTACTGCACGCACTAGCCGCCTCAGGATTCGGTGGAGCCGGTTTGGGACTCCCATCGTATGGCGCTGGTACTCCATCGGTACATCTGACAGTCGGGCATAGTCTGGGATCCCATGGACGATCCCCTCAAGGTTCTGAACCAGTGCCTCTCCTCCGGTACCTTCCCCCTGGATCTCAGGGGCGAGTTGTGTCCTCCGGAAGATAGGAGACATCCCGGCTGGTCTCTCAGGTCCTACATTTGCATGCATATATAATTGTGTTAAGACAAGTGTGTATTAACAAAAAAAAACATATAAACATAAAATCAAAAATATGAGGTCTCACCCAGCTCTTCATCCCCGGTATAGTGCATGATTTGTTGAGTAGGGATGCCAAGCCTCTGCATCCATGAGATGAGGTTACCTCCCTCAGCAAGGGAGCCTCATAAATGATTTGGGGGAAATGTAGTTGCCTTTAGGAGATTAAGAAAAAACATATCTAACTTGCTTAGCAATACAAATGCACCAAGGAATGATACACATGCGTCAAATGCCCATAATTCTTCTTCATTTTAGTTTGTGAAAATTGCAATACTAAAAAGATTTCAATTTTGCCATTATTCATACAATGGCATTTATTTTTTCTTAACTTGTAATTGTTGAAGTAAACTTTTATTAGTATTTATATCTATATGTCATTATTACCAAAATAAAAAGTAGATGCTTTTGTAACACAATATTATATGAATTTCATTGTTCATTGGTTTATTTAATTATCCTTTCATAACATCAATGATTTTAATTATCTAAAAATTAATTAATTCTTTATTTTTCTATAAATGAAATGATATCTTTATAAAAAAACTATCTCACTTACAAACACATAAATTAGTTTAATGAATTGATTTTATGAATTTTTTAGAGTTTAATTAAAAAAATTTCATATTATTTTTAATTGTTCAACCAAAATTTTATTAATATTTACTCTCTATGTATGATTACAAAGATTAAATGTTTTAATAACAAAATTTATTAACTAAATGAAAGTTTACATCTTAATGTGGTTTATCATTATCATCTAATGTGACTGTGTCATAAGTCACAACCACAAAGTTCTTCTTACATAAAAATATCATATAAAATTAATTATATCAATGTTGGAGCACAAGCTAATGGATTATTACCATAAGTAATTTGTTTATCTGGTTAACAATAGTTTAAATGTTGAAGTCCCATATATAAATTAAGTTGATGAAACATCAATTATAATTTTACTTTTTTAAATATATGAGTGACGAGTTTAAATCTATTTTAATTGCCGATTTATTAAATATTGATAGGGATCAAATCTCTTAATTTGCAAATCACTCGAGGTGAACTGTCTTTTAAATGAAAAAATATAGATTTAAGTTCATTTAAAAAAATACCATGAAAAAAAGCTATAGATTAAAATTAATAACCATATCTTAGAGTGCAAAAATATCCAATAAAACATAATTACAACATCTATAAACAGCAAAAACCATTTTGACATATAATTTTTTTTTTTTTTTAATAGAAAGCAAAAAGAGATGATCTTTAGATAATCATATATGAAGGAACACAGTGGCCCTCAATTGTAGTGGATCGTAGATCAGGATGATTTGTGCTTGACCTCTAGCCTACAATTATCTCCAGTTATTTTGTTGTTGTTGTAATACTTACATATGCACCAACACCACCTGGATTCTCCATCCGTGTTGTTGGCTTTATGATACAGCTGGGATGGGTGAGGTACCAAACTCCATTATTGCTTTTCTTTTTCCACTTGTGCCAATCTGCATCGACGCATAATATTTTCCAATGCCGTTATAATTATAATGCCCTTCATTTCAACTAAAATAATACTGCTATTCCAGAGTCCACTTCTCTGGTATCACAATTGTTCTTGTTCCACTCTGAATAAAGGAAAACGAGTTTAAGGTCTTCTGATGTGGTTAGTTATCATGGCGGCAATGCCAAACATAAGGTGTTGTGGAACACTGAAGGTCCCCAGTCCGAGCCAGGGAGGGTCTTATTATTTATTTCGTTCACAATATCAATTCCTTGTGAGGAGGTTTAGTTGGTGGGCAGCACTGGTAGTGAGGAGCAGGTTGTAAGTTAGGGGATTTATTTTGTAAAAGACTCTGAAGGTCTCCAGTTCGAGCCTCGGCTGCCCAGAAAATAACTAATAAAATTCAGAAAATTCCTTGAGAGGAGGTTTAAGTTGGTGAGAAGCACCAATATACCTAAGTCCCTGAATCTCTTCTGTCGAACTATTGATATCAACCTACGAGGAGCAGAGCAGATTTCTCTCTGCTTCAGAATCGCTGGTGGAAGCTCTAGAACAGAGCAGTTAGCATAAGGGCTTTAAAAGGGCTCGGGAGACGATCTCGGCCAAGTTGAGTTGGCATGCAAGGGAAATGACAGCCTCGGTTAGATCAGGATGGATGGTTAACAAGAAACGATGGCCAAGGACCAGGATTATGTAGAAAATGTGATGTTAGGGTTCAAAATCGACTGGCCCTAAAACCAATTGTTGGTGGCCGTCGTAGATGTGTTGGGAAATAGGTACAATGCACTTGCGACATGGAGGCTATCCTATGCTCAGGGACGACATTCTGGGGCCATGTAGAATGTTGACATTTTTATCAACTATATAGCTTTGACAAAAACTGAACTAGTGTGTAAGGAAAATAGCAGGTATTAGATTGAGAGGAGGAGATCCTAGAGTGCTCGGAAATCAAAATGGAACATGCATTAGAACCAACAGATCAGCCTTTGGAGAAGCTACGTGGAAGACAATGTGCATGTGACCTTGCGTTGGTGGTGGCAAAAGTGAATGAAACAGATTAAAAGGGTGCAAGTTAGTGAATGAAACCCATTAAAAGGGTGCAAGTTGTGCTAATGAGAGATTGTGTGGGCCAGGCCAGTGCAAGTCATGTTGAAAGGGCACATCAAGGTATGGATCAAGCAAGATATAGCAAGAAAAAGAGGTGGTATGGTATAGAGCGAAGGACACACTCTGTGATGTGTGAACAACCTAAGCATTTTGGTCCAAGTTGTGAAACCCTATCATAGGCAGGTGTATTCCCCTAAGAAGTTGTGAGGCCTGATGTTTATGCACACATGTTGTGCGGGAGCACAAATTTTTACAAGGCATTAAGCGTTTGTTCAAGAACACATGCAGTGCAGTGGCACATGGAGTCATCAAGTTGTGGAATGGATCACTTGGAGAGGTACTAGGGTGGCAAGTGTACTACTTTCTGGCTTGAGGAGGGGAATGTGAGATCTCTTTTGTGAGATGATTGATGAATGAGAGCCAGTTAATCTCTTTTAGTCAAGTTTAAGGGGGGATTGTTAGGGTGGTTTAGGTAAACTTGACTCCGTCAAGTTAATATTGGTTTTCGAGCTTTAGGTATATGACAACCCATGGTTTTTCCCTTGGTATTTATCTTTAATGTAATCAATTTAAAGGCCAAAAAATCCATGTTATGTTGTCTCAATGGCCATTTGTAATATAAAAATGGTGTCTTTAGACACCACCATTTCTCTTGGTGCTTTGTGATCCTAACATAAAGATAGGGATCATCATCCATAAATTGTTGGATTTTTCCTATCTTTTGATATCATTATTATTTTGTTGGAGTGTGAGAGAGTGTATCATTTGGTGAGAGGTTGAAGTCGCTCTCACCCTTATATTCATGTGATTCCATCCCTGCATTTGGGTGAGACAAATTGTTTTGAAAATGATTTGATGTCCCTTGGAGTGTTTTGAAGTTAAGCCAATATTTTTAAACTTTATTCTTACAATATTGGAATAATGGCACCATCTTATTTGGCAACTAAATTTTTCTCTTTTTTCCTTTACCATCTAGGTGGAGCTTAGGCCAAGGACAATGCTAATGTTGAATGAAAGAATGATCTACTCACCAATGGGATGACTTGGTCTGTTGGAATCATGATTGTCGTTAGACCAAAACACGCAGGCAGTATTAGTTTCCACTACAATCATCGCAGTTAGGAATCCAAAAGATGCGTTAGTCCATGCTTTCCAAACAAACGCAAGAGCATTGAACCCAATGTCCCACAATCTCCCCCAACGCGAGCCGGCAGGAGAGTTTCAAACTCGAGACTCTGTCAGCTCTGGAATGCACTGTTGGAACCGCCGATTGTCGTTAGACCAAAATCGCAGTGAGCTCTTGTTTGATACAGTTAGGATCCACAAGAGGTGGTTAGTCCATGTCGCGAAACACATGGGGAGCGTTGAACCCAATGTCCAACATTGGTCAAGCTTAGATGCCCCTTCGAATATTTTATTTCCCCCGTAAATGACTCCCACCCTGTAGAAATTAATGTGTAGATCCTAAATTTTTCATGAAATTTACTAAATCACAAGACTAGAATCTACTCTACCAATCCACGGAAGTAAATTCACGATCGAGAGTTCACAAATCATTAATATGCATCAAGATTCAACAAACATACACATAGATATATCTAGGGGAAAACAACTACTCAAAACCCTTTACTATTGTATTTCCTTAATAAAAAAATCTGGATGAATACAACATGCTATGCTCAAGTTTTAGCTCAACCTGCACCTATATCTTCTATACTTTTCCTCACTGACTGAACCTGGCCAATACTTAGCCAATTTTCAAGCCTTTCCAAGATCCCAATTCCTTGTGTTGTTCCTTGAGGAAATAGGCTCCTATTAAATAGGAATTTCCTCTACTTGCTTGCGCAATTCCTCTAAGTTGATCATTTGACCAATACAATGAACTATACACTCAATCTAGTATATAATTAATTGTACATTGCCTTGAAAACTCCATCTCAACTAGGCAATTCGAATTCTCTACATGCATGAGCTAATTTAGGCTGATTAATTAGTTATCTGGATGATCACTGAGTGTGATTGAAGTTACACTGCACAACTTGACCTTCCACTAGTTTCTCCAACAGTCGGAACTAGTTTAACCGATCATAACTCAATTTAACTGAATTAAATTGCTACAACTAAAATTAAGTCAACCTAGGCTTCTAAAATTTAGGAACCCACTACACACAATTGAACTTCATGTCCCTAACTCAAATTAACTGAGCTAGACTCCTATTTTTTAGGAATTAATTCAAGTAAACTGAACTTGAACTCATTAACTCGAATTCAGTGTTCTTAATTGAGTGGCAAGAGCCATGTTGCCTCAATTAACTCCTCCAAGTTATCCATTGATGTGGAATTTCGAATTTCCTCAACTTTAATTAAGGAAAAATCAAAATTGAGACTTTCTTGCTGCATTTTTAACACTCCCTCTCAGCAAGAAAGGGATTATCAGCTAGCCCTATCATGTATCTGTGGAATCTACTGCATGAAATACTTCTCATTGTTGTTGTTGCTACTGCAATATCTGCAACTGAAAAGTATAAAAAATAAATGAACTGTTCCACCGCAAATTATCTACCTGGAAAATCAGGCTGCTGAGATCGCTATTGATCCTCTCACATGCGTCAATGTCTTCCACGACTTCAAGATCTCACTAACATAGTGTTGGGAAGTGCCCAACTTGGTCCAATTTTGAGTCTAAGGCTTCGCATTTTGAGGAAGAGAAGCACGCGAACCAGCGAAGATAAATCAATCATGCTGAGCTTTAGGAGTTTTAGGGGCTTTGGGGCACGTCAAAGCCCCTCTTTTTGTAAGAGGATCGGGTTATTTTGTTAGTTTTGAGTCCACCCATGGTATGTGGACCATATTATTGTATGAATGTGAAGGCTATACAAAGCAATGAATTGTCAAATCATAAGGTCATGTATGTATTGAGTATGTAATTTGCTCTATTTTTCTGTGTTTTGGGCCAATGGTAAGGCTCTGTAGTTGTGTGCGCGAAGGCCTTGGTCTGCAGTTGTGTGTGCAGACTAGCTGCAGCTGTCTGTGCAGGTTGAAGAAGGATTGTATTGAAAAGACTCATCATTAATAAAGGAAATTAAAGTTCTGGAGGATTTATGTGTTATCTGCACAATCTATCTATTGTTTATAATTGAAGTTGTTTTATGCATCGTGAAGTATTGTATGTTGTTTTATGCATAGCAAGGTTTGTTATATTGTTTGTACGCTATGTATTGTTCTAAATACTGCATAAGAATGGTAAAGGCGCAGTGTGTGATAATATTAAGTAGTAATTAGGGCATCTACTATAAAAATAGATAATTACATCTGCGTGGATCAAAAAAGCATTAGAGATAATCCTAGCAGTAAATCCACGTCCTATTGTCCCTTTGGATGCAGAAACCTAGTTCTAAATCCCCCAATATTTCCTCAGGTGAGATTTCCATCTGCGCTGTAGTTTGTTTCCGAAAGGGATGGTAATAGAGGGTTTTGTTGGTGGCACAGCTACTACGAACATTGGTCTTGACCCCTTCAAGCCAACACACATATCATCTTGCTACTGAATATTGTGGGCCCCTGTAGTAAGGTAATGATCCATGAGGAGAACACCTTAATGGACCCTGCCCAAATTTTTGCAACTCTAGCTGCATGCATGGAAAAGTATGATCTACTCAAACTACTGCTACTACTCTGTTGTTGCTTCCACTTTGCTACTGCAACCACTGCAATAATGAGTATCATCTCCCTAGATATTGAAGTACTAGCTTCCATAGGGTTTCTCCCTTTGAAACTAGACTCCCTCTTAGTGTCGATCTCCTTGTGGGAAATCTTTTTGCTCCTCAATCTACCAATATTAATGATCACAACTCCTTCTTATGTCACTAAACATTGGCTCACTGATCTTCCCACTAGCATCCTTCTAGGTCCATTCAGAAGTATGCACATAGGGTCTTCTGGATCTGCCCTGAACTAGGGCTCCATTAACTCTACCTCCTAACAACTCATTAGTTCTTCAATGATCACTGTACATGAGGATTTCAATGACTCGTTCTGATGTGAATCCTTCTCTGATATCATATAGAAATTAATTTGTAAATCCTATACTGCTCATGAAATTTACTAAATCACAAGACTAGAATCTACTCTATCAATCTGCAGAAGTAAATTCAAAATTGAGAACACAAATCATTAATATGCATCAATATTCAACACACATACATAAAGATATATCTAGGGGAAAGTAATTCGTCAAAACCCCTTACTATATGTATTGCATTAATCAAAGAATCTGGATGAATACAATATGCTTTACTCACGTTTGAGCTCAACCTGCACCTGTATCTTCTATCCTCTGCCTAACTAACTAAACCTTACCAATACTTAGCCAATTTTCAAGTCTTTCCAAGCTACTATTTCCTTGAGGAAACAAGCCCCTATTAAATAGGAGTTTCCCCTATTTTCTTTTGCAATTCCTCTAGGTTGATTTTCTGACCAATACAATGAACTATACACTCAATCTAGTATATAATTAATTGTACAATGCCTTGGAAACTCCATCTCAACTGGGAAATTCGAATTATCTGCATGCATGAGCTAATTTAGGCTGATTGATTAATTATCTGGATGATCATTGAGTGTGATTGAAGTTACACTACACAACTTGACCTTCCACTAGTTTTTGCAACTGTCGGAACTAGTTTAATTAACCATAACTCAATTTAAATGAATTAAATTGCTACAACTGAAATTAACTCAACATAGGCTCCTAAAATTTAGGAACCCACTACACAACTGAAATTAACTCAACATAGGCTCCTAAAATTTAGGAACCCACTGCACACAATTGAACTTCATCTCCCTAACTTGAATTAACTTAGCTAGACTCCTATTTTTTAGGAATCAAATCAACTAAACTGAACTTGAACTCATTAACTTGAATTCAATGAACTTGAACTCATTAACTTGAATTCAATGAACTTGAACTCATTAACTTGAATTCAATGTTCTTAACTAAGTGACAAGAGCCATGTCACCTCAATTAACTCCTCCAAGTTGTCTGTTGATATGGAATTTCGAATTTCTTCTATTTTAATTAAGACAAAATCAAAATTGAGACTTTCTTGCTGCATTTTCAACACACCCTTAGTCTCTCCCCATGAAATTTGAACTTGAAACTTGATGGGAGCTAAATACCACACAAACCAATTGATCTACACCTCATGGGCATTTCACAACTAAATTTTATTTGATTGATGTATTTTAATGCTTTACATTTTCTACCACCCACCCATGAAATTCAAGTCACCATTGTCATAGATATAATTTTACGAGCTTTAAAGTGCATTTTTTTTATAATAATAATAAAAGGTCAGAATCAAGTTAGAGCCCAAACTAGTATATAAAACCTCTTTGTTTATGGGACTAGAGATCCCTTCCATATCTAAGGTTTTGCTAAAATTCACAAAGATATACATACTATATCCTCTTTTCTCCTTTTAAAAAACACATAGTCATGACCATTAAACTCAATTATATTTAAAAGCTTTACCTTTTATACCTTGCCAACAACCTACAATATTCAATAATATTCTAGCCACTCTGATCATGGTTATGATTTTAAGAGTTTAAAGTGCATAGATTTTCATATTTATGCCACACATCTGCACTTTAACAACACTTATTTGAGATGAACTTGAGGTAGATTTGTAAGGATTCTAACTTGAAATTGATTAAATTGTGTGTAAATAGGTGTTTTAGCATGTCTTATGCAATTATTTATTAATATATTTCTTCTGGTTTAATTTTATTTCTGCAGCTTGGAAGACTAATTTGTTTTCTAGGCTTGTAGTTTATCCCCAGATCGCATAGGGATTACACCTTGAGGACTCTATGAGAGGTTGTCTTTTGTAGAGACAAAACTCACAGAGCAGGCACATGTTATAAGAGCATTGTCTAACAGTATCCTGGATTTGGCAGGAAGGCTAGAGGTAGTGCAAGGAAGAAAAGATGCAGGGCTAGACTTTAAGGAATAAATTCGGGAAGCATACATGCAGAGATTGGAAGAGGAAGATCCAGATAGGTGGATTGAGCTATTATCATAGGATGAGGGAGGAACTATGGCCTCCACATCCTCCCCCTCTTGTTAGAATGACACAGGGACAATGCTTATTGTCTTCTGCTCATGGAAGTGAGTCGCCTTGACATTATGAGAAAGTTGTGGGGAAAGATGGAAAAAGTTGACAACATGATGCTTTGACAGTCATGATGATGTAGGAAGAATGTGTTCTTGTGGAGGTGATGTTATGATTGGATTAGCTACCCAACTAATCACCATCACATGGGGATCCATCACATGACTTTCTTATGGAGATGTGACATTTGAGATATTGCAGAGTTGGTGGCATGGAAATTCGATGTTGGAGCTAACAACACTTTGCGATGCTATAATGATGTTGTCGAGGGTGACAAAATTTTTAGAGTGGTGGAGGATTTCAGGACTTCGAGTCATGGAGTCGTGCGACCGTGTTGTAACGGGCGCGCCCATGTCCCATGGGCACCCATATTGACCAACTCGGGTTGTGCGACGACTTGGTGTGACATTCAATGAAGTGAAACGGTGATGAACGCATGTATGGTGGGCACACCATATTGTTGAGCGCCCACCCTTGGTGATGAGAGAGTGCGCCATATTGGCAGGTGCCCACCTTGGGCGATTCGTGCACGAGATGGGCGAATCATGGACTTGGTGAAAGAGCATGCATAGGAGTGTGTTAGGTGAGTGCGCACCCATAGCAGGCATGGCTCGAACGTGCCTTGGTGAACTGACGAACAAACATGGTAGTGTGGAGACCAGCAGGCGGTGGCGGATGCGATGGGCAAGTCAAGTGAACAGGTGACACGACCGACCCAAACGACTCAAGTAACTCGAATGATCCGAGTGACTGAAAATGTTGGAAATGCGTATTGGGTTTGAGATATTGGACAAGGTTGGGCCGACGTGTGAGCGTGCAAGCTGACTCACATATGTGACAAGTCGACCATGGAAAAGGGTGGAAGGTCGCGACCCTTGGTGGAAGTTGGAACCACCCAACTTATATAAATAAAGTGGAGTTGAATGGAATTCAACGATCACTAAACTAAATGAACACAAGCATAGCGAACACCGAACATGGCAAGTGAATAATATAATAAGCTAAGGCAGTAGGCAGATTGTAGTAGCACAGGTCGTAGCTTAGATGAAGCGGAAAATCTGGGGTTTCTCTAACGAATAGGTCGACAGGTAGGATAGATGTGCAGGATGGGTCACTACACAACACGTAGCGCGTGGACTCGCAAGCAAGGTCTCATGCAACTAGAGTCATCTTATAGCGCGTAACATGCAGGATGTGACCCGCAGCATGAAAATTCAGCAAAGGACGTTGTTTCGTGACTTGGGCGACCCAATGCAACTACGACGAACTTGTGGGCAAGTCGAATGTTGGTGAAGGTATTCAGCCAAGCGACTAAACGAGTGGGTCGTAACATGCAAGGTAATACAGGCAGGTGACCCACGTGCTAAAATAGTCATGACCCAAACTCAAGTTTGGGTAGAGTGCAGAAAATGTGCATGAATTGCATGCTGGTGCTATGTTGGGCACAAATTTGTTGGGTAAAGAGTGCAGGTTGTATTTGTAAAGGTTGCACAGGCTTTGCAAGATGTATTTACGTACAAATGAATTATAGAAAATGTTATATTTGGCAGACTCTAATTATAAGGGAGTTTCCCCTCCCGAGTATGTATGGGCATACTCGTGTGATGAATGTTTAATTGAAATTTATGTTATTCCGCTACATTATAAAAGAATACTTGAAGATTAATTTAACTAAGTGTTGAAGTAGGCGTATTCCATACACTCTAGTATTGATAAAAAGAAAAGGCATAGTGGTGTCGCACCTGTTATACGTGCTAATTTTTATCGACCCATTAAATTCAAATACCCCAATCATTTCTTTGACTTAATAAATTTATCGTATTGGGTTTGAGATATTGGACAAGGTTGGGCCGACGTGTGAGCGTGCAAGCTGACTCACATATGTGACAGGTCGACCATGGAAAAGGGTGGAAGGTCGCGACCCTTGGTGGAAGTTGGAACCACCCAACTTATATAAATAAAGTGGAGTTGAATGGAATTCAACGATCACTAAACTAAATGAACACAAGCATAGCGAACACCGAACATGGAAAGTGAATAATATAATAAGCTAAGGCAGTAGGCGGATTGTAGTAGCATAGGTCGTAGCTTAGATGAAGCGGAAAATCTGGGGTTTCTCTAACGAATAGGTCGGCAGGTAGGATAGATGTGCAGGATGGGTCACTGCACAACATGTAGCGTGTGGACTCGCAAGCAAGGTCTCATGCAGCTAGAGTCATCTTATAGCGCGTAACATGCAGGATGTGACCCGCAGAATGACAATTCAGCAAAGGACGTTGTTTCGTGACTTGGGCGACCCAATGCAACTACGACGAACTTGTGGGCAAGTCGAATGTTGGTGCAGGTATTCAGCCAAGCGACTAAACGAGTGGGTCGTAACGTGCAAGGTAATACAGGTAGGTGACCCGCGTGCTAAAATAGTCATGACCCAAACTCAAGTTTGGGTAGAGTGCAGAAAATGTGCATGAACTGCATGCTGGTGCTATGTTGGGCACAAATTTGTTGGGTAAAGAGTGCAGGTTGTATTTGTGAAGGTTGCACAGGCTTTGCAAGATGTATTTACGTACAAATGAATTATAGAAAATGTTATATTTGGCAGACTCTAATTCTAAGGGAGTTTCCCCTCCCGAGTATGTATGGGCATACTTGTGTGATGAATGTTTAATTGAAATTTATGTTATTCCGCTACATTATAAAAGAATACTTGAAGATTAATTTAACTAAGTGTTGAAGTAGGCGTATTCCATACACTCTAGTATTGATAAAAAGAAAAGGCATAGTGGTGTCGCACCTGCTATACGTGCTAATTTTTTATTTAATAATTTTATTCTAAATTTAAATTCAAATACTTCAATCATTTCTTTGACTTAATAAATTTATCATCGTACCCTTAATTTTCCATCTCTCTAATGGCTAGTTCTTCTCTTTAGCTATATATTCTAGTCTAACACTCTTCTGATCATCTGTAAAAGCTTCTTTCCCTTGAAGATCGATTAAGTGTTCGCCTGAAAAGCCTAGCTCTTCTAGCAAAGTACATAGGATTCCAGAAGTTCTCAACAAATTATTAGATTTAAACATCTTTATACTCACACGTTTTTTTACTTGTATTACTTTACAACATATTCATTCTTTTTTAATGATAGTTGACATAAATTTTCTATTTATAACATAATTTTTAACTTTTATTTTTATTTTAAAAGGAAGAAAAAGACAAACAAACTTACATATTCCTCTCATTCTAAACTATAAATTAATCTCTTGGCTCAACAAGTCAAGCACCTGGCCAGTGATATAACCATATATTTTGTTTGGAATACAAACATTGTAAGCATAAAGTGGTAGAGCATAGAAACATGTAATAAAATACTTGAAAGACGGACTATGCAAAAAATTCGTTAAACTACTCATAGAAGCTGAAAGAAGTGTCAAACATATAAGACATCGAAACATAGGGTTTTAGTATCATAGAATACCTTAGAAAATAGAAAACAAAAAGAGAGAGGTCGGATGGAATGTAGCAAAGGAGAAACGAAAGATACACATCTCAAGAGACCATACATAGATAACGGTTGAATTTATTATTATCATCTTACCATACATAGATAGCGGTTGAATTTATTCTTATCAATCTTGTTACACATCTCAAGAGACCATATTATAGTATTACAAGGCCGTGACTGTGCCTTGAAAATCATAGAAATTTTGGTGAAGATTTTTAAGAAAATTCGGGAGGGGAATTTTGTAAATCTACGATTATAATTATCGAACTTTAACATACAAGATTTCTCAAATTTTTGGCCCAATTCTAGCCAAATTCTTTCTCGTCGAGCGATTTTCCTCTATCCCGCAAGTTTGCATACAAGTATGACTCGGCCAAAGTTTCCTTCCATCACACTGTTTACAACTTGCAACGGTCGAAAGCCCGGAGTCAATCTGGAAATGACTCGTTTTAACATATAAAATGTTTTGATGAAAAAGAAAAAAATTCCCCTCCGTGCGGCGCAAAGAAAGGACTCTCATGCCCGTGCGGAAGCCAAAAGAAAAGAAAAGATATGATCTCTAGACAATTGTCATAGTAACACGGGTATCGCTCTCGGCCATTGGGATACCGTACCTGAGCTCTGCGCAGGGAGCTTGGGAGCCCGAGCAAGAAAATTGGGAGCTTGCAAAGGTGCTTTGGAGCTTTTCGGAAGGTTCACTACAACAAAATTTTGATGTTTCGAGTACCTATTTTGAGTAGATTTTCACCTTTTGGGTACCTATTTTGAGCAAAGCAGGTATCATTTGTTTATTTTTTATGATTACATGATAGGCTTAGGGAGCTTACCTCCGCATGGAAGCTGCATAAGCAACAAAGTGATGGAGATTCTGGCAAAGATTTCAACAGCAAATATATACACTTTTAGTCATTCCTTGGCAGCTCTCATTGCAAAACTTGAAGTTCAACTATTGCAAATAAGTCTCACTTTCTGGAAGTCTCTCTGAAGCTTTAATGATAAGATTCCACAAATTACGTTGATGGTTAGAAAGGGAAAAAGTAGCGTGTTAGTCGCTCTCATCTTGTAGATTTCTCAAACTTGAATTTCGAAATTGAATACAATAGTGTTGCATGAAATCACATACTAACAATAATATCAATTTCAGGAGTTCTACATGTTTCCTTTTCTTGCAAGGAATTTCATTGGCAAATTGTTGATGGATTAATATTTTGATTTTTTCTGTCATGTGTTTCAAAATTCAATCTTTTACATATTTCATTGCAAGATGGAATTTAATCATGTGAGATTTTAGATGAAAAATAAACAATATATATTTTTTTAATATTTTAATATACGATTACTGTAAATATAATAATATATACTCTAGCCTACCGGGTTTACTTGTTCGTGCCTGAAGTATCCATGTACCAGCAACTCGTGCAACTCGTGCAACATAGATAATCATATATAAATAAACATGAATGAACATATTTACCAGCACCACCTGGGTTCTCCATCTGTGTTGTTGGCTTTATGATACGGATGGGATGGTGAGTACCGAACTCCACACTATGCATTTCTTCTTTCACCTGTACCAGTCTGCATCGACGCATAATCTTTTCCAACGCCATTATAAATATAATACCTTCATTTCAAAATATTCCAGAATCCACTTCTCTAGTGTCACAGCTGTTGCCAATCCATATCTCGAATTAACTAACAAAAAGTAAAGCGAACGAAAGTTCCTTCTGATGTAGCTACGTTATGCAAGGCGGCAATGCCAAACAAAAGGTGCTGGGGAACACTGAGAGGTCCCCAGTTCGAGCACTGGGCAGCACCACAGCTATTTGCAGGAGGGTCTGGTTTATTTAAGCTGTCGTCACAACATCCAATTAATTAAGCAACTCATTGTCAGTAGGTTGGTTGGTCAGTGTCAGTGAGAAGGAGGTTGCAAGTTGGGTGATTTATTTTGTAAAAGACTTTGAAGGTCTCTAGTCTCGACCCTCGGCTGCACTCGTTACTTGAGAATTTTATATTATTTATTTATACTGATACCATCAAAACATCAACCTACAGGCTACAAACGCTCGCTGAACTCAAAGGCGTTTCAGAATAGCATTCGATCAAATCAAACCCCAGCTTTCCCATCTAGCTTTCAACCCCTCCTTTGAAGGCCTCTACTCCATTCAAAGTGTTTCAGCACAACATTTTGCTCCAAGGTAAACCCTAACCCTACAAATTCAATAAACAGCACATTGCACTAAGGAGGCGCTGGAATCTCAGGTGCGGTTTCAGCAAAACGGATCTTATCAATAGTCACATAGGCCGCATTCAGTTTTCGGATGCTGTTATACACGTTACTGGTGCTTTCCCACACGCTTGGAAGACGCACTGCTCATGTTCCTGCTAAGGCTGGCAGATGATGCCACAGTCGGCAACAGAAGAAAAGCCAAGATGAGATCCACAAAATCCTTACCCGCCTCCGCATAGGGGACTCGTCCAGTTTTCCGGTTTATAAGAATCCTCTCAAATCCATGCAGCACTAGGGCAATTGTTTTACCAGTTTTCATATCTTCTGCCATTTTCTTAAAAGTTTTCATTTTTAGTTCATTTTGATTTGAAAAGTAAAATAAATGTTAAATTGTGTGAGGATTTGAAAACATCATTGTAATTTTATGTTTTTAAATAGGTTACTATTCTCCAGAAGAACATCCGGAGAAAAATCATGGGTGTCAAAATGTTTACCGAAAATCAAACATTTACCTCCAAAAGACATTGCAGCATCTTTTTCCCCTTTCCCTTCGAACGATCACGGCCATGGCTGGAGATTGTGGATCGGAGCCCCTTGACAAAGCCGGAGTCGCAGGCAGCGGCGGCAACAACAATGATTCCTTGCTTGAGGAGAAGATCGGATTCCTCTCTGTATCAGAATCGCTGGCAGGAGCTCTGCGACGGGGAGTTAGCACAAGGGCTTTAAAAGGGCTCGTGAGACGGCCTTGTCCAAGTTGAGTTGGCATGTCAGGGGAAATGGCATAGCCTCGATTAGATCAGGGATGGCTGGTTAAGAAGAGACGATCGTCAAGGACGAGGATTATGTAGAAAATGCGATGTTAGGGTTCGGAAATCCACTTTCCCTAAAACCAACTGCTGGCGGTCTTCGCAAATGTGCTGGGAACAGGTGCACGCACTTGTTACATGGAGGCCATGCTCTGCTAGTGACGACGTTCTGGGGCCATGTAGAATGTTGAAATTGTTATCAACTGTATATAGCTTTTGACAAAAACCGAACAAGTGTTTGAAGGAAAAATAACAGGTATTTGACTGAGAGGAGGGAGATCCTAGAGTTCTCGATTTTCTAAGCAATCAAAGTGGAACATGCATTAGTACCAACGGATTAGGTTTTGGAGAAGGGGTTGGAAGGCAATGTGTAGGTGCAAAGTTGCGATGGTTGTGGTAGAAGTTGAATGAAACCTATTAAAAGTTGCAAGTTGTGTTGATGAGAGATTTTCATGGACTATGCGCAGAGAAAGTAGTGGTGATGATGAGAGATTTCGCGGACCATGCGAGGGAAAGTAATGTGAGGGAAAGTAGTTTTGAAAGGGCACACTCGAAGGTATGGATCGAGCAAGATATAGTCGTTGTGTTGATGAGAGATTTCATGGACCATGCAAGGGAAAGTAGTTTTGAAAGGGCAGCATCAAGGTATGTGATCGAGCAAGATATAGTGAGAAAGAGAGGTGGTATGCATAGAGTAAAGGGTTGAGTATGTGATTTGTGAACATCCTAAGTCGTTTTGGTTCAAGTTGTGAAACGCATGTTGCGCGCTGTCACCTGGTGTTACATAAGGCCTTGAGAGTTTGTTCAAGCATACACGCAGAGCGTAGTGACACATGGAGGTTAAGGGGAGATTGTTAGGGTGAGTTCAAAGTAGACTTGACTTCGTCAAGTTATATTGGGATTTTGGGCTCCACCTATATGACAAACCCATGGTTTTGCCCATCGGTATTTACTCTTTAATGTGGCCACAGGTCAAAAACTCCATGTTATGTCGTCTCAATGGCAATTGAACATAACAATGGTGTCTTTGGAGACACCACCATTTCTCTTTGGTGCCATGTGATCCTAACACAAATACAGGGTCTCACCTATCCATAAATTGTTGGAGTTTTCCTATCTTTTGATCTCATTATTATTTTGTTGGAGTGTGAGAGAGCATATCATTTGGTGAGAGATTGAAGTAGCTCTCACCAAAGTGATTCATATGTGATTCCATCCTTGCATATGGGTGAGACAAGGAGTGTTTTGGAAGCGATTTGATGTTAGTTTTTTTGAAGTTACACCAATATTTTTAAACTTTATTATTACAATATTGGAATAATGACACCATCTTATTTGACAACCAAATTTTTCTCTTTTTCTTTTACCATCTATGCAGCAGCTTAGGCGGCCAAGGACAACGTCGATGTTGAATGCAAGAATGATATGCTCACCAGTGGGATGACTCGTCGAGCCTAGATGGCCTTTTGAATGGTTTATTTCCACAAATGACTCCCACTCTTAGCCTCTCCTCATGAAGTTTGAATTTGAACTCTTATGGAGACCAAATCCCACACAAACCAATTGATCTACACCTCATACTTATTTAATACCTAAATTTTATTTAATTGATGTATCTTAATGCTTTACATTTTCTACTATCACCATTGTCATAAATATAATTTTAAGAACTTTAAAATATACAATATTTTACAATAATAATAAAAAGATCAGCTTAAAATTAAAAGTCTAAACTAATGTATGCAACTTCCTTTATTTGTAAGACTAAATACCCTTTCTTCCATACACAAATCTGCTAAAGTTTGAGACTAGGGATCCCTTCCTACACACAAATTTGTTAAAATTCACAAAGATATACACACTATTTTTTAGATTTCAAAATGCTAAAAGAAAAACACATAATCATGATTTCTATTTTACTTACATTTTCTACCTGGCCAACAAGTCCCAATATTCAATAATATTCCAGCCACTCTGATCATGGATATGATTTTAAAAGTTTAAAGTGCATGATTTTTCATATTTATACCACACTATCTGCACTTTAACAATGCTGATTTTGAGATGAACTCGAGGCAGATTTGCAAAGATTTCAATGCAAGATTAATTAACAGTGTAGATCGGCGGTTTAACGTGTCTTCAGCAATTATTTATTAAAAAGAAATTTCTTCTCGTTTTATCGTTATTTCTGCAGTTGGAAGAAGTAGTTTGTTTTCCAGGATTGTAGTTTATCTCCAGATCACATGAGGGATTACTCCTCGAGGTTAGCAAAATCAATGACTTTACGCCTTGAGAGATACCGTGGGAATTTTCTTTACTCTGCGGGTCCTTTGTGGGCTTTCCTGTCAAAGGCTGTCCTTTCAGCCCTTTGATGGGGGACTTTTCTAGGCTGCATCTGAGATGAGAATCTCAAAGTCCTCCATTGCCCTGTCCAGCGATGCCTTTTGAATCCATATGTTCCTTTCCCGCGATCGTTTCTGCTTTTTTGGAACCCACAGCATCTTCACCACTTCTCGACTGGACTCACAGAGGAAAGGAGCACTGCAACATCTCTGGATGCCAAGCTCTCAAAACCAAAGGGATGCAGCTTTCCCCAACTTTTGGCTGTCTCCCAGTTATGCCTCTTGAGGATGCAGCTATCTCCTGGCTGCGCTCCACTGGGCTTGTGCCGCACCTGGTGAGTAGGAAACGGCTACGGTGAACCTCAAACGACAAACCTCGATACTGTCGCTGTAAGATTGGCTCTTCTCCGGCTTGCCTGGAACCCTATCTCTTTTATTATTCCATATATTTGATTTAGTGTGAAACATAAATTCTCCATCTTTGTTAACTTTCGCTTTACTTGGGCTGCATTCGAAATCCAATACCATACAGGGTGCAAATGCATGACATTGCTGAAACATAATTTTCGTTTGTACTCTTTAATTAGCGAGAAAAACGATAAAGAGAGATATCTGTTGTAAGCCACAGTCCGAAAGGAAAACATAAGCAATGGATGGGGCAATAAAAATGAAAAGGAAAATAGGACGAGAAGAAAAGTAAGGTGGTACAGAAAACAAGTAAATAGTGCATAGCAGAGGTGTGTAGTGCACACAATACAAAATGTCGAAACGGACAAATGCTGGCACGGCTTCTTCGACTCAGGAGGGCTAGGCACGCTATTTCGACGCAGTGAGTCTCACATTTACACTGTCTCTTTGTTTATGACATTTCATGCTTTGTAAGTTTGCTAGCATTGACAATATCCGAGATTTGATCCTCTCGGTGCTTGACGTGAGTCCTGCCGACCTTGACAAATTGCACATGTGTGGAAAAGAAATTCAAAATACTAAGTTACTGACCTTTATCTAAACAAGAGGATGATCTTTAGATCAATCTTGCACTCTCCTACGAAGATGGAATCCAACAAAAATATCATCATCATCATATGAGCAATGTAACATGGAGTTTGGACCTGAGATTGACCAAAATTAACACTCTCTCTCAACCAGGGAGAACTCCATGCGTCCACCGTGCCATCCCGTCATATGGTACCATAGTGTACTATCATCCCGCACTCTTGTGTCATCCCGCCGCAACATGCTTTCGTCGGCTCTTTCGCTTATTTGAAAAACGCCAAAGAGTGAGTCACAAAGACATCACACTTTGCTGACTCGGAAGCCGGCCTAGAGGTTAAAACCCCAATGGGACTCGAGAGAGCCAAATATTGACCCAAGTCGACTTTAGAGGTAAGAGCCTCATCTAGACTTGACCCCGGATTAAGAGGGTTGGACACATCCCCATCCTGAGTACATGGAGAGTACGTACAACCCCGATGTGTCCATCGGTCATGTTGTGGTCTACATATCCACATTTCCGCACCTCATTGGCCAAATGATAGGTACTTCCCATGAGTCCAAAACTCCATGGGTAGGATTCACCATGTAGTGCGTAGCATCAAAGAGAGGGTGAACCAACTCAATATCTTAACGATGGGGAATAAAGCCACTACCAAGGTTCGACGATCCTAGCCTTGGTGGTTGCTTATAGCTCCAAGAAGCCATCTCCGAAGCTCAGAGCTCCTAGAGCTCATAGTCCAACTCGCGGGACCCTCGAGAATAGTGTTTGTCCACGACACGAAGCTTCTCACCGAAGGTTAACGTGACCCTCGCCGCCTTCGTGAGAATATCCGCGACTTGCTCATCGACCGCGATATGATTGAGCCTTACAGAGTGCCTCGGCCTGTGCCATGTCTCAGGACGAAAGTGGCACCTGATATCAATATGCTTTGGATCGGGTCAACGGAACACCGGGATTCTCGTAGAGCCGAATCCCACTTTTGGTTATCGCAAAGGATACCCGTGATATCTAACACATGCCCAAACAACTCACTAAAGAGCTTTCTCAACCAAACAACTTCATAACAAGCCATACTTGACATGCAATGTATTTGGCTCTTAGCAGTGCAGCGACGGCGATTTAAGCTTCTGCTCATCCAAGATATTGAAGCGTAACCAAGAGTGAAGCAAAATCCGAGATGTGCTCTCACGCTCCACCACACCGCTCTGCCCAATCAACATCAGTATATCTCATGGAGTGTATCCCCATACTCCCCGAACGGTGTATCTCGGCCCACGATGTTGATCGTGCCCGAAGATATCTCAACAGATTCTGGCACCAATCTAGTGAATGTGACTGAGGCTCAACCATATCGTTGACTCAAAGAGGTTCGGCTGCCAAAACATACGTCCAAACGTGAGTTCACCTGGGAACATCAAGCCCCCCATGAGTTGACGATATTCGATGGGATTTTCCAACCCGCACCCAAAGCAACACTCTCCACACAACTTCTTAAAGTTGAGTTCCATCGCAGTAGCTGCGGACCTACAATCCACCATTCTAATCCTCCCTAAAGCGATCTCTCTACCACATATTTTCCTCTGAGAAAGGAAAATCTCACCTAACTTTTGCCGCACCTCCAAGCCTAGGAAATAGTGCCATCAATACTAGGTCCTTCATCTCGAACTCGGAAGCTAACTCTCTCTTGCAGTCGATGAACGAGGAGGGTCGACACTCGCTCGCAAAGAGATCGTCCACGCAAGAACCAAAATGAGAGGCTTTTCTTTATCAACCTTAAAATAAAGGTTTGGATCAACACTCACTTCGAGTGAATCCCAAGCCGCATCAAGTAGCTATCAATCCTCTACATACCAAGCCTCCCTTTGGGATTTGCTTCAACCCATAGAGGGCTTTTCAACTCAGCATACATATGTGTCTCTATCTTTGGACTTTCGAACCCAAGAGATGCTCGCCACAAACCTCTTCCTTGATTGAGACCATGTAAGAAAAGCGGAAATCTTCACATCCACTTTGATGGAGACTCTCCATCCTTGCGTTGCAAGGGCAATGATTGACTGAGATGGTTGCATAGCGTTATGTGGCTGGTGCTGCAAATATGCTCGTCTGTAATCTATGCTCTTCCTTCTCGTAGAGAAGCTTCTCGAGAAACAAATCTTGCCTTGTACTTTTCAAGACTTCCCACTTCCGCTCCATGCTTGATCTTGTAGCAGAGCCGCCCGCGAGGTGACAACAAATTTGTCCTTCGGTCTAGGGACCCGACATCCCGGACATCATTTTTCATGATTGATTCATATTCCTCAGTGCATAGCGTATCCCTTCCAAACTTGATGCTTTACGACTTCTTTCAAAAGTTCCAGTGCTCATATTGTACGGTAAGTACTCATGGGCTGCTAGGGTACCTTTGGCACCTGTTTGGCTTCTTACTTTCTCGGAATGTTCCCCTAGGAGCAAAATGTCTCTCTCAACATCTTTTGAGAGTGTCTCTTAGCCAAGAAAGTCTTCTTTTATTTGAAGAGTGGTGGATCTCATAGGATCCATCGGACCTTCAACATCGGGCATCGGTTCAACCTTCGGCTTCTCCTCTGCCTTCCGAGCTGTCTTTCTTCTTTCTTTCTTCTTCTTTTGTCTTCTCTTTGGAGCTAGGAAGATTCCTAAATTTCTCGATGGCGGCATCTTCATCGACGACGACATTGTGGAATATCTCCACTTCTCTTTGGACCAGTGCACACAGATTCTCAGTATGCCTTCAGAGGTTTCACTATAACCCACAAACATTCCTTTCCTCCCGAAGCATCTAGCTTGCTTCTCTTTCTCTTTTGCACATGGCATTAAACGGGACTTCCAAAAACTCTAAAATGAGAGACACCGTCAGCTTCTTACTAGAGAAGACTTCTTCGGGGAGTTTTGGAGTCCGATGCGGAATGGCTGGGTTATCTATTTTGAACATACACACCGGTGTTGGTAGCTCCTCACAAAACCTTAGGAAGACCTTGGTCCTTAATAGCAGGTACTAGCAGACGGCTTCCAAAATGGTTCTATTCTTCCTTTCAACAACACCATTTTGTTCGAGTACACATAGTAGTGGTCTCCCTCTTAATGCCAACTTCCACAATAGTCTGTTGAATTCACTCTGACTCATATTCGGTTCCATTATCGGTCCTCAAAATTTTGATTTTCTTCCTTGTTTGAGGTTTTCAACCTGAGGCCTTGAAGGATCCTGAAAACCACTTGAATGCTTTTTGTCTTTCTTCAAAAAATATATCCAAGTCCCTGCGGGAGAAGTCATTTGCATATAAAAGTGATGTAACGTAAACATCCTCCCAAGGATGTTACGTGACTACGCTAGATAGATCAAAAATGTATCAATTGCAAATACGTCAGTATGTCTTCGTGACACTTCGAGGGGAATGGTCCCCTTGTATGCTTTTCCTTCGGCCGGCTAACCCCATGACATACACCTTTCATGATCATCTTTGAAAGTGGGCATCCACAGCTCACCACCTTCCTCGTCTTTCGGGAAGGGCTTTTGAAATGAAGGTGTGCAAACCTCCGATGCCATGAGTCCGGATTGAGGAGTTGTGTCACATGTCATGGCTAGCCGGACTTCCTCAAACTCCGATGGAAGTGTATCAACTCTAAAGCCAAGAGTGAACGCTTATTTGAAATTCCTCTTCCAAATGCTCGATGCCATGTCATTAAATTTGAGACAACCATGGTATGTTTTATGCTTAATGCGCAGCTTTACTTCTAATCTTTCTTATAGGCCCAATTCAAAATTAGCAATCACATAAACATGAAAGGCAAATGCGGACAAAACATAATATCAGTCCAGATCGACAAGACAAGCCAATATAATAACCGAGAATTTGTAATTCTTCTTGTCCGACAAAGATAGAGAGAAATGTTTGTTACAATGTGATCAATAGGATGCCCCAGCCAACAAAGACTTTTGTCATTGGTCAAACTAGCTCTTTCCAACCTCCTGGAGAAGGTTCGGTCAAATATCAACCTTTCCTTCGGTGTCACACACACCTCAAAAGTCAACTTCCAAAACGGTCAACGCTAGGCAAACTTTAGCCAACGCCACTTGGCCAACAGGTGGTCAATGCCATGGTCAAAGTCAACATCCACCCTCGATTTTCGTGCCCTCCAATGCGGCCTACAAAAATCGGAATTCTCTCGCGATCAACCTTAAGTCAAAGCTTGAGGCTGAGCCAGAGTCAACGCCCGCCAATGCTGTCCAGAGAGCGCTACAAAACGATCGCGATTTCCCACATCCGCATTCACACATGGGAGAGAGAGACGCTCTTACGAGGGTCGTGCGAACCAATCAAATGATGAGGAATGTGTGTGATGAGATGATGATCAAATGAACATCATCTCTCTCCAATTTATATCCATCAATGAGGGTGTGTGACATATCTATGGGGCTTGTGGGCTTACATTACAAATCGACGACCTTGACAAATCGTGCACATGTGTGGAGAAAATAGAAATTCAAAATATAAGTTTTGCTCATCCAAACAAGATGATCTATAGAGTCGAATCTTGCACTTCTCCGAAAAGAGGAATCCAACAAAAATATCATCATCATCATATGAGCAATACAACATGGAGTTTGGACCCAGTTGCCCAAAATTAACAAGGTCCCATCATTCTAAAGGTCTAATCTCCTCACAGCAATCAAATATTATAAAACCCATATGCTAAGAAAGCATAGAAATAGTGATGCTTACTCAACCAAATGCCATGGATCATGAGGGACCACTATAACCCACCTTTCCTAAATGTGACCTTCGGGGAAAACAAGGAGATTAAGGCTTTATGATGTTCCAATAGACATGGATTATATGTGCTACTCGATCCTCTCAACTGGGAAGAGGCTTTTCTCACTTTAGTATTTCCTTCCTTTTACATACCTAGTCTACAAAAGTATCGAATGAATCAAATCTCATGTTCTTAATATCTCTCAGTAGGTTTCTACGTTTATATGTGCATAAGTTCTTCCAAGCTTAAAAAACTCTCCCACTGACACATTTTTTCTCTCCATGCTATGTCATCCTCCTCATGCAACAACATTGATAATCTCTCGAAAAAAATTCCTCATAAAACACGCAAGCTATGAAAGGGAGGAATCCATGTCTTCACAATCAACCACCCTTCAAAAATATATGAGTTAAAATACATCACCTAAAATAATCTCTCAAGATGTTATGACTTTCCATCCATCCCTCTGGACGAAGGTAAGTCCGCATGGTTGTTGAGGGGATGACATTAGAGAGCTCGCTATTTCATCTTTCACAATGCAATGTAATGACAGTAACACTTTGATTCTTGAAACTTACCCATTTGTCCGCAAATAAAATGATGACATCCATATTTGGCGAGAAAAATCGCTCCACTCCACTCTCCATCTAAATTTCTAAAACATCTAAATCAAACTCCATTGCTGTCTTTCTCACGTGCTTTATGATATTGTATCCGATAGTGAGATTTCGCGTAGCTGTGCACAAAGTGCACGGCTTCTTACGAATTCTAAGAATGATGCCTAAAATTGGAAACAAGGGAGGGTGCAACCATTTGGTTTCCATCTCCTGTTACAAGTATTCCATGCTCGGAGAAGCTGACCATCCATCGAATATATGATAGGACATGTATAGAGGCCCTTTTGGGCCATGATCCATTTTCCTTTGAAAATATTACATTTTCTGCACGCACTCTTTAGATCGTGCTCGAGATTGTCTCTAAACCCTTGCATTCATCCCTTTTTCATATGCTAGAATTTAGAGACATTTTCTCTGTGCTACTTCTTGTGTTTTACACCGCCATTTTCAAAGAAATACTAAATAGTGGCGAGTATAGGACCATGTTTGGTGTACGGCAAGAAGAACATGAAATTGGAGCCAAGGAGCTTCAAGGCCATCATATATTGAGCGAATGATTGTCGGTGGATCGGATGTACCTGCACAACTCTTTCAATCAAGGAAAGACCGACAAATTGAGAGAGAAGACATTAGAACAAAAAGCAGGAAGACAGCAGCGCCATATCAACAAATTTTTTTTATGTGAAAATAGCTTTTGACTTATAAATCATAAAGGCCTAAATTATCCATGTTTGCAGATTATGCGAGTAATACGTACGACCTTCATTAACTTCGAAATGAACATGCCACCTTTGAAAAATTTATGGAATGGACAATGCCCTTCACGTTGACTTCGATTTTGGAAACAAGGACGGCTTTACACATTATTGACAACATGCATGTCTACCCAGAAGGTAGAGGGTACCCACTTAGCATAAAACTATTTCCTTTATCAGTAAGAGAAAAGCAACATTTCCAACACATGCTCATGCGCATCTTTAACCTTCTACGAAATCATCACAAAAGTGACCGTTCAAAAGTACGCAGTTCAAGCAAGCACACGGATGGTCTACAAGAGTTTTAAAGTTACACAGCTGCAACAAAGATTGAAAAGTTACACTGGCAAAATTGCAAAGAGGAAGAAAATTTGAGCGTGGCTACCCAATTTGCGCACACACACACATATAGAGAGAATACATCTAAACCTAGGAGGTCAAAACTACATTAGAAATTGTATATTAGGTGGCAGCTTCATAATATTAATTTCTACATGTCTCACGAGTCACCATGAGCGCGTAGACCAAAGCCGAGTATCACGAGGATTAGACATCAAAGTGTTTCGATCAATCCAATTTCTATGAAAACTCGAGTCATATAAGCCGGGAGTTCAGTACATAACATTTTTCCAACATGAACAAACTAGTTAGACTTAAACATGGTACATGGAATCAAATCATCAAACTAAAATTCGTATCTATAATTGTGGCCTACATTTGTGCAATTGTCCTTTCACGTATAGTCAGCAAACGAAATGCTATCGATTTCTCGCGAGCATTTGTAGAGTTTAACCTCATGGATATGAATATCGACACCATGGATCAATAAATAATATATGAAACCAAATGTGAATCTTCAATTCACATGATACGACGCCGAGATTCTCACAATGACAATCATCACAAATAGATAAGTACATACTACATACTAAAAAATAGTTTGCTTGAACACCTATCTCGAAAATCTTGCCATTGTAAGAATAATGGCAAAGGCCAAGAAGAATATTTCCTATTGTGATTTTCACAAACTAAAATGTAGAAGAACTTGTCGTGTTTGATGGATGCACATCATTCATTGTTGCCCTCGTCTTTCCTCGAAGCAAAATTGGAGATGCTTCGTCTCGACATCCCACTCGTGCCCACACGCGTTTCCCACCAAACTCCTCTGCGATATTCTCTAACACCATTACCACATCTCTCATGGTTGGTCTTTCTTCGGAATCTTTTGAACAAAGCAAACCAACATGCAGCAAAGAAAGTAAGCATTTGTATGCTACTACTTTCTTTGAAATTCATTTTCTATCCACCTCCTTGAAAAGACTATTGTCAATGCATCCCTCGACTCTATTTGGAAATGCCGTAGTTTACCCACCTGTGCAAGTTTAGGTCTCCATAAAACATTTCACTAATTGGTTGCTTTTCTAGTAAGCATTTCTACAATAGAATCGCCATATGCCGTAAACATCTCCTTTCGGTGGAAACTATCTCACCCAATCCATACCGCACAAAAGAAACCTTCATCAAAGTGTACACAACCATTCCATATATAAAATCGCTAATGAAAAAGACAAGTGAAAGTAATGTTTTAAAAAGCTATACTGCGGGGCAATGTATCCCTGTCAGCATCCTTTCAAAGCAAGTGTTGAAGTGTGCGAATCAGTACAAGTTGCTTGCCTGATTAATCTCGAGATGCACTAAAATCTGCGACATGGCCCAACATGTCTCCATCCGAAAAGCACATTGCTAGGCTTGATATCACAATGCACTACTTGCACAAAAGAATCATGATGGAGATATTTCATGGCATGTGCCACATCCATGACAATGTCTAATCGTGTTTTCAATCCCAATTCACACACATTCTCACTATTGTTGTGATCTCTATTAGGATACAAATGTTTCTCTAAGCTTCCATTAGACATAAGATTTGGAACACCAAACCTTTGAAATGGAGGTTGGAACATGAGGTTATGATTCTCACTAAATTTCGATGTCGAACCTTTTGCAAGACATCTGCATTCCGCTTTAAAACTCTTTTCAACCTGGTCATTTTGCAATTGGAGAACCTTGACGACTAAACAAGTGTGCCATCACTCAAAACTCCTTTGTAGACTAACCCAAAACTCCCTTTTCCCAACAAGTTGGCTTCAGCAAACCCATTAGTTGCTACGTGAAGCTCTTGATATGAGATCCTTTGATGCTCTAACTTTTGGAAAATAACATACGAAAAATCAAAGTTTTTCATGTGCATATTCCCTCTCAACAGGCTCCAAAAAGTAGACAACATACTATGAAAACAATAGCTCCAATCACGGGACACTAGTACTTTTTTTCACAAATACCAAATGGCCTCTTGGTGTTGGACATGCGGGTAACCCAACTATTTGTGGTCCACAAAGACTAGGATTTCCAACTAAGGACACTACAACTAGTCGATTTGCTAGAAAACCTTCTTTGAATTTTCCCCATGAGATTGTTGAAAGACAAATTCAAATATTCAAGCATTTTTCAACTTCTTGAGAGTCATTGGTATTGTACACGATAAGGAGTTGGAAGAGAGATCTAGCTTCATGAGACTTTGCAAATTCCCAAGCGAATGCGGAATAAAACCTTGGAAGGCATTCGAGATAAATTCAATGATTGCAGTTCTTACGCAACTTCCAAGTGTAGGTGGAATGACCCCGAGTCAACTTATTGGCAGAAATGTCTATATCTTGAGCCATTGCAATTTTACCAATTTCCATAGGTAAGGAACCTTCCAATAAATTCCATGACAAATTAGGATAGAAATGTAGATTGGAAAGTTCAACAATTTCTCGTGGTATACTTCCGGTGAGCATATTGTGAGACAAGTCAAGCAATTCCGAATTTATGCAGATCTCCTAAGTTGGTAGGTATGCTTCAGATAATTGGTTGTGATGAAGGAGGAGTCTTGAGTTGTTTAGGGTGTGCGAGGGATTTGGGAATCCTTCCGGATAGCATGTTTACTGCTGACATCCAAGAGGCCTAGTCGTTGTAATTGTTCAAAGTCATCGGGGATCTCTCCTTCTAATCTATTGTTTCCTAAATTCAATCTTTCTAGCCGTGAAAGGTTTCCTAATGGTGGAATGTTGCCATTTAAAAGGTTTCCGGTTAAATTTAGAAAAGGTTAGGTCTGCTAAGATTTCTAATATGCGGAGGGATGTTTCCATGTATTCTATTGTTTGATAATCCCAAGTAAGAAAAAATTGGTAGAGAGTTCCCCTATCTCAAGAGGCAAGACACCACCCAATTTATTGTTGCCCAATTCTACTTGTTGTAGGTGAGAACAATTAGCAAGAAGCGCAATAAAGGGCATGGTTGTAGAGCGCGCCGCTATCAAGTTGATTAGAGTGCAAGATTAGTTGTTCAAGGAGGGATAACTTACCCAATTCTATCGGCACACTCCCGCTCAACTCATTGTTGCTTAAAATGAGTTCTTTGAGTTTTTGAACAATTTCCAATGGAAATTGGTATCTTTCCACTAAGATGTGATTTCCCCATAAATAGAGATAGTTCAAGTTTAAAAGATTTTCCAAAGAAGTGGGAATTGTGCACGACAATTCATTCCTATCGAGTAAAGTGTTTGCAAACGAGTGAAGCAGACCTAATTCTTGTGGAATGCTACCGATGAGTTTGTTTATATTAATTTCCAAGTCGGTTAAAGTGGATATATTTGACAAAGATGTGGGAATGGGCCCTAACAAATTATTCTCTTGCTAGGTAGAGCGTTTGCGAACTAGAAGAGCGGACCCAATTCTTGTGGAATGGGTGCCGGTGAGTTTGTTCATGGAAATTTCTTGATGATCATGCGGCGCGTAACCAAGGTGTGCCCATGGTATGTATATATATATATATATATATATATATATATATATATATATATATATATATATATGTGCCCATTATAAACTTTTATGAATAATATTATATATATATATGAATGCATCGGTATAAACTTTATGACGAGTCGAAGTTGGGTTTGTTGTTTTAATAGTTCTAAAGTGTAAATTTCCATATATAAATGGTTATAGTTTGTAAAGTCAAAAGAAAACTTAGAGCCATCTAATTATAGTTGAAACATTTCGAACTTTCCTCTTTCCCTCGCGGGGAGTTCCTTTCTCCCTTCCGCCCTGAGAAGTTGATTGTGTGAAGTGAAAACACATTTCAACTTCTTCACCAAGAAACAACAGGAAAGAACAACTCAAGCATGGGAAAATGTGGAAAAGTTGATTGTGTTGGAGTATGGAGAAAAAAATATTTCTTGCCTTTGCACAATCAACTTCTATGCACAAAGAAAATGACAACTCACATACGGAATGATGCATCGCAATGATGCATGTTGTTTTTTCATAATTTTAACGATATGCAATCCATTTGTATTTTATGGATACCAAAGTAGCGAGGATGCTCCTACTTCACCAACTCATGTGGAAGGAAGAAACCAAGAAGCGTACATCCTCAATTATGTAACAACGAATGACTCAATTGTTGAATCTTTCGAAAGCAAAAGGTTTTGGTACGTGATTTCGATTTGAACATGTTTTAAATTGATGCGAGAGCATCATGGTTATACTATCTTACGATGAAATAGGTAACTACTGCGACCTCGAAAACGGGAACTCTAGCCCCAAGACTCAAAAAAACATGAAAAAAACACCCCAAAAACAAAAAGAGTGTATTCAAAAGCGCGCTTGGTTTTTTTTGAAGGTCAAATTTCAACATTTTATAAAATTATGCTAAAAAACAAAATTGTTTCTTGAAAAAAAGGATTGAAAAAACACTCTCAAAACAAAACACGAGTTGATCGTTTGGAATAACAAAAAATTTTTTATTTATCATATTTTTGACATTTTTAAAAATAGAAATAACATTTTTTAATTTTTAAAATTCAAACATTAAAAAAAACCTAAAATTTAAGAAAAAAATAAATTTAAAAAATAAAAACATTTTTAAAGCTTAAAATTTAAAAAGATATAGAATAGGAATAAAAATAAAAAACAAAATAAAAAATAAAAATTCAAACATTATGAAAAACCTAAAATTTAAGAAAAAAAAATGAAAATAGAAAAATAAAAAAATTTAAAGATTAAAATTTCAAAATATATAGAAATAAAAAAATAAAAATAAAAATATTAAATTATTTATTTAAAAAAAGAAAAGAAATTATAAAAAAATAAAATATAGAAATTAAATTTAAAAAAAGAAATAGAAAATGTTTATTAAATTAAAATAAATAAATAAATAAATTTAAAGAAATATATTAAATTTTAATAAATTTAAAACTAAAAATAAAAATAAAAATAAAATAAAAATAAAAATAAAAATAAATAAATAAATAAAATACATTATTTAAATTAAAAGTTAAAAAAAATGAAAAAAATAATTAAACATAAAATACAATAAAAATATTAAATTTAAAAAAATATATATTACAAATAAATTTTTAAAAAATAAATTAAATTTAAATGATAAAAAATAAAATATATATATGAACTTAAATTAAAAATATATATATATATATATATATATATATATATATATATATATATATATATATATATATATTAGATTTTATTAAATTTAAAAAAAATGTTAATATCAAAATAACAAATTAAATTTAAAAAAGAAAAATATTAAATTTTAATAATAAATGAATAAACAAATAAATTTTAAATATATATAAAAAAAACATTGTTAAAATAGAACTTTAAAAAATCAATTAAAAATGAAAAAATTAAAAAAAATAAATTAAATAAAAAAATAAAAATATTAATTTGAAAATATTAAGTTTAATTTAAAAAAAATATAAATAAATAAATAAATAAATAAATAAAATAAAATAAAATAAAATAAAATCTAATTTTAAATACACAATTTTAATTGAAATATATAAAAATTTTATGTAATTATAGAGAAATTAAAAACAAAATTTATTAAATTTTAAGATTAAATGACACAAAATTTAGGATAGAATGAATTTAAAAATAAAAATAAAAAAGAAAACCAAATTTAAATAATAATAATAATAATAGATAATTTTTAAAAAAATTTAAAGAAAAAAAGAAAGAAAGAATTTTTTGATCGTGGTGGCGCGCGTCAATCGGCCTCCCACCACGGGAGGGTGATTCCGGGAATCGCCCTCTCGCGGCGAGAAGCGGTCGAATCGCCTCACGGGAAGGCGGCCTCGGGGAAAACCCGCCTCCGGCGAGAAGGCGATTCGGGGATCGGCTCCCGCGGTAGGGCGATTCTGATTGGCCTCCGTCACGGGAGGGCGATTCCCGGACCGACCTCTCGCGCGGGAGGTGAGGGGCGATTCCGGAATCCGCCCTCTGCTGGCGAGGCGATTCCCGGATCGCCCTCCCGAGCCGGGATCGCCCTCTGTCGCGAGAGGCCTATTTCGAGAATCGTGCCCTCCGCCGCGGAGGCCGGTCTCGGGAATTGCCCTCTCGTAGCGGAGCCAGGGTTCCCCAGACTCGGCCTCCTGCCGCGGAAGGGCGATTCCCGAAATCGGCCTCTGTGAGGGAGGGCGCCTCCGCAGATTCTCGAGACCGCTCTCGCCGCGGGAGGGCGATTCCTAGAATTGGCCTCCCTGCCGCGGGAGGGCGATTCCGAGTCGGCCTCGCGTGGCGGGATGGCGATCCCGGGGAATCGGCTATCTGCTCAGTAGCGACGGAGGCTGGGGCGGGCCCCGGGCGGCGGGGATCGCATGCGGCCTCCCCGCTCGCAAGCAGACCAGCCTCTGCCGCCACCTGAAGGCGGAGTCAATTGGTGCAGCGCCACCACTATCCATTCTATTTTTACTAATTTTTTTATTTTTATTTTATATTTTTAATTTATAATTTTTAATTTTTTATATTTTATATATATATATATATATATATATATATATATATATATATATATATATATATATATATAATTCAAAAAATTTAAAATTATTTTTTTTAATTCAATTTTTTTTTTAATTTTTTTTTTTTTTTAATTTTGTTTTGTTTTGTTTTATTTTTTTTTAATTTTGCTTTTAAATTTAATATTTAAGATTAATTATTTTTTAAAATTTAAAATTTATTTATTAAATTTATTAAATTTTAATTTAATTTATTTTATTTTAATCTTTTAGTTTATTTAGTTTTTCATTTTTTAAAATTTATAAAATGTTTAATTTACAGTAAATTTATGGATATTTGTGTTTTAATTATTTGCACGTGGTTTTTTTTCTTTTTTTTTTTTAATTTTTTTAAATTTTGTTTTTTGTTTTTTTTTTTTTTTCTTTAAATTTTAAATTTTTTTTCTTTTTTGTATTTTATTTTATTTAAATCTAAATTTTTAATTTTGTAATTTAAATTATTTTTTAAATTTTCTATTTTATTTTTATTTTTATTTATTTATTTATTATTATTATTATTTTAATGATATGGTTTTTTTTAATAACTTAGAAAAAAATGTTGTTGTTGTTTTCGTTGTTGTTAAATTTGTTTGGTAATTTTTTGTTTTTTTCTTTAAATTAGTGTGTGTTTTTTTTCAAATTTTGTCATTTCTTTTTGATATAATTTTCGAATATTTTTGTTTATTTATTTATTTTTTTGTTTAAATTTTTTATTTTTACAAGTTAATTTTGTTTTTTTTACATTTTTATTGGTAAATTGTATTTATATATATATATATATTTTTATCTAAGTTTTGTGTTTTATTACCAACATGAAAATCACCACTCTAAAAAAAAAGGTTGATGCTCTGCATCAATACATTTCAAAATTAGCATGAAAATCACCACTCTAAAAAAAAGTTGATGTTGCATCAATACGTTTCAAAATTAGCATGAAAATCACTAACATTTTAAAAGAAATATTCATACTTCATAAATAAAAATATTAGAGTGTCAAAAAATGTGCACAAAAAAAAAGGGGGTGATTCGCATCACCACTTTTCAAAATCGGGTGCTTTTTATGCTACAAAAAAATTAGGTAACAAATGACGGTTACCTATTTCATCGGTAATAGTGTTGGTTCCGAAAAATTTGAACATTTAGTAGAATTTAGGGGTCTTGTGTTTTTTCAAAAGATTTGGTTTTCCCAAGTATTAATTAATGTAATTTTAAATATTTTGAGTGATTTAGATGAGACATTTAGAATAGGATTTAATTAAATATTGAGAGGCATATTTGTAAATGTTCTCGAATGTAGGAGAACATGAGTGATTGATGAAGTGATTAATGAGTGATTGGTGTGGATTGAGATATTATGAAATATTGTAAAACTTAGATTAGACAGTAGTTCATGATTTATGGAGGATTCTTAGGATTTAGTTGAATGTTGAGATCCTTAAGGGATAAATAAGAGATTTTAGGAATTAATTGAGGACTTAGAGGATTTTTAGGATTTTGTTAAGTAACCTATGGATTTGAACCAGAATTGGTTACAGAACCTTTTGTATATAATTGTAAAGCCTCAAAGGCACAAACAATGAAAAATGAGTATTCTTAGATAGGAGGTTTGATTGTAAGCCTACGGGCATATACAAAGAAAGAGGAAGAGAAAAGGGCCATGTAAACATAGATCATGCCAAAGCTAGATTGTAAAACATGTTTTTATTTGTATCTGTACATTTATTTAATGAATGAGGAAATTGAATTCATTGTGAATGTGTGTGTTATTCCTTTTACGTACCGAGTGATCTGTAATTGTGAATTTATGGTTTACGTGTGATAAACCATGATGAATGAATTCAAATTAAATGTTTAAAGTATACGAGTGATAAAGGACTTAAATAGCTTTGGGTAGAATCCGTGTGATTCCAATCTAGGATCTAATAGATGTATGTACAGAGTCAAGTAAATAACAAATTACGAAACTGAAGAAGGGGGAATAATACGACGAGAGTATTCTATATTCAAGTTCGAGATGGTGAAATGAATACCAAACAAAGATAAGTTCAGGGAGATATGGACTTGAGGTAGTCCCGAACGAGTAAAGGAGAAGTAGTGCGGAGAAGACCGTGTTGCGGAGCAATGATAGTATAAAGAACATAAGCCGACTAAAGACCAAAGCACGAAGAAGAATTCAAACGGAGAGATCAACGCCTTTAAGGGAACGGAGGAAAAGCGTAGGGAGAAATTCACATTGAAGAAAACCGAATAAGCTAAGGAGGAGTCGTGGGAAGAGAACATAGCAACAGAGCGGCATAAAGCGAGAGGAATCGAGTGAACTGAGAGAACACTTAAAGATTTCCAAAGAGGTGGAAGGACGACTACGATTAGATCACAGATCTAAAAGAGGAATAGATCAATGGTGGACAGGGAGTTGAGATTTCGCACTTCGCAAAAGATAATGGATAGCGCGAAGGTTTCGCAAAGTAAAGTGTTTAACTTGTGATGCGGTAAAGTTTGATGGTGCAATGTGATGAGGGGAGGCCACATGTCGACGGTACACAACTTCACAAATCGCAGGAATTAAGTTTTAGTGTTAAGGGTTCACGGGATAATAATTTTGTTTGCGATGCAATGCGGTAAGGATAGATGGATGCGATGCGACAATGGAGAAGCCATGTGGCGGCATTGACGCGACAACGCACTTCGCAAGATTTTATGGTTTAGTTCTTATTGGTATGGCATTAACCTTGCGGGCGGCGACTTGCGATGTGCTTCGTGAATGGTTCAAGGTATTGTGCACCCTACGTAGAGTGTTCCATGCACTTGTAAAAAGGTTTGGTTTTACGTGTGGGCTATTTTAGAAATGAAAGCGATGTTGATTGCATAAAGTATGTATGTTTGATCAATACGAAATATATTTAACCGGCCTTGTGTGTGTAAAGGAGTTGTGTGGGCCATAACCCACAAGATCGAGGTATTGTATAAATTGAAGTCGTGCACGAAATAAGGTAATGTGAAGGCGTGGTGATGGTAAAAGGTAAAATAAAACCCGAGAGCCACTTAGGATTGAAAACTTCTGCATGCGTTTGATTAAATTGATAAGGAGGTCAATTGAGAGGGGAGTACATCTGGGGTTAATTCTGCTAACCTTGCATGTGTGATGTTTTTGTGAATTGCGACCTTATAGTTGCATCATAAACAAAGTCAAAAACATATATTTGAACAATTTTTTGGTTACTTCCTTGGTACAAAAATGTGTTTTTTCCAGATTAGTGTGTCTTTGAAAAGTGAGGGATGTCGGCACTAAGAATATTTCATTGTTATAGGTCGTATGGCTCAGTAATTTTTTAGTAGTATATTTTGGCCAATGATTCAGAGATAAGGAGTGGAAAATGACAAGAGCTAGACTTGTTTGTTTGATATAATTTTTTCAACACAGAGAAAGAAAGTTGCAAACTTTAAAAGAAATTGTCATGTAAAGTCATATGTATGAGGTGCAAATAAAGGATGCAGACATAAGTGGGGAATTTTTTTTTCCAACAAAGAGACAAATCGTGATCGTGTGAACAAATCATGATCCTGCGAAAAAAGTTGTCGAAGATTTTTATGATAATCTAATTTTCTTGAAGAGCTTTATAAATAAATATGAATCACAGAAGTTTGCACTTGCAACTAATTTGTTAATAATAATAATTACTTAAAAAAATAATAAAAACAAACTAATTTGTTAATAATAATAATTACTTAAAAGATAATAATAAAAATTGTTTTGAATTATTTATTTGAAAACCCATGTATTCTTTAAAAAAAGAAACTTAAAATTTTTAAAAAATTAAATTAATAATAATTTTCAACAATTTTTTTTCTTAAATAAAAAATAATTAAAAAAATCAATGAAAATGATTTAATTCTAGATTATGGGTTTGGTAAACATTTTGAGTCTCTTAACTTATGGATATGAATATTGACATAATGAATTGCAACAAAATGTAGATTAGCTATTCAATTTTAATAAAGTGTTGTTAAAACATTTAATTTTCAGATTAACAACAATAATAATAATAGATAATAAATGTTAATAAAAATATTTAATTAAATTATTAAAAGTGATTTCAAAAAATTAATTCAACTTCAACATAGTTCATAAAATTAATTCCTTAAGATAAAATATTTGTTTATAAGTGAGATGATTTTTTCATAATCATAGATTTTCATTTATAGAAACATAAGAATGAAATTATTTTATGAAAATAAAAAAACATTGACATTATGAATGGATAATAAATGAAACCAAAGTCATAATTGCAATTCACATAATATTGCATTAAAAAAAATCTATCTTTTTATCTTGATAGATATAAATACAAATAGAAGTTTACTTGAACACCTACAAAATGAAAAAGTTGTCATTGTGTGAATAATGGCGATAGTGAATATGTTGCTATTGAAATTTTCACAAACTAAGATGTAGAAGAACTGTGTGTATTTGATGCATGTGCATCTGCCCTTGTTGCATTTGCATTGTTAAGAAAACTGAAAATGCTTCACCTTAAACTCCTAGAAGCAACTACACTTGCCCCCAAATCATTTATTAGGCTCTCGAGCATCATTACTACCTCTCTCATGGTTGGTCGTTCATGAGGAGAATCTTTAGAACAAAGCAAACGAACCCGTACCAAAGAAACAAGACATGTGTATATATTATTTTCTTCAAATTCATCTTCATCCACCTCACTAAAAAGCTTGTAGTCAATTACCTCCTTTTGCTCTGTTTGGAAAGGCTAGGTTCACCTACTTGTGCAAGTTTAAGTCTCCGGAAAACATGTCACTAGTTGGTCGCTCTCCGGTAAGCATTTCCAATAACAAAATCCCATAGCTATAAATATCTCCTTTGGTAGACACTGCTTCACCTAATCCATACTCTGCATTAAAGATAACCTTCATCAAATTTTATTCGACTAATGCATAAATAGTTTTTTTACGAGGAAAGAAAAGTAAAAGTTTAACACTCTAAAATGTCATACCTGGTGCAATGTAGCCCATAGACCCTTTCAAATCAAGTTTTGTAGTAAGTGAATCATTAGTGGTTTCATCAATTAGCCTTGCAATACCAAAATCGGTTACATGCCCTGACATGTCCGCATCGAGGAGCACATTGTTGGGTTTTAAATCACAATGTACTACCTGCACAAAATAATCACAATGAAGATATTCAGTGGCATGGGCCACATCTATGGCAATGTCCAATCTTGTTTTTAGTCCCAATTCACATACATCTTCACCATTGTTTTCATCTATAGTAGGATACAAATGCTTCTCCAAGCTTCCATTAGACATGAATTCAAACACTAATCCTTTGAAATTGAGGTTGGAACATGAGGTTATGATCCTCACTAGATTTCGATGCCGAACCTTTTGCAACACACTACATTCTGCTCTAAAGCTCTTTTTAGCTTTGTCTTTTAGTAACTAGAAAACCTTCAAAGCAACAAGTGTGCCATCATTCAAAATTGCTTAATAAACTAATCCAAAATTCCTTGTTCCCAACAAGTTGGCCTCGACAAATCCACTAGTTGCTATGTGAAGTTCTTGATATGAGATCCTTTTGCACTCCAACCTTTGCAATATGGCTCGTAAGGAATCAAATTTTTTGCATATGCATATTCCTTTTCCAAAGGAATCCCTTCCTTTTCAAAAGAAATCTCATAAGTAAAAAAAAATAGTTTAAAAGTTATAGCTCCACTCACTCGCAAGATCACTCTTTTCACAAGTGCAAAATGACCTCTTGGTGTTTGACATGCAGGTAGTTGAAGTACTTGCAGTCCACAAAGGCTAGGATTTCCAAGTAAGGACACAACAATTTTTCTATTTGTAAAAACCCCTCCTTCTGGAATTTCCCTTGTGCGATTTTTGAAGGACAAATTCACACTTTGAAAAATTTTCAAATTCTGGAGATCAACGATTGGTATTGCACCTGATAAGGAGTTGGAAGAGAGATCTAGATTTGTGAGACTCTTTAAATTTCCAAGTGAATCCGGAATAGACCCTTGGAAGAAATTATGAGATAATTTCAATAATTGCACTTCACTACAACTTCCAAGTGCAGGAGGGATTGCCCCACAGATCCAATTGATTGAAAGAAATGTCTATAGCTTGAGCCATTGCAATTTTACCAATCTCCATGGGCAAGGAACCTTCTAATAAATTCCATGACAAATTCAAATAGAATTGTAGTTGAGAAAGTTTTTGCAATGCCATGTGGTATACTTCCAGTGAGGCTATTGTGAGACAAGTCAAGCAATTCCAAATTTATACAATCTCCTAAGCTAGAAGGTATGCTCTGATAATTTGTTGCGATGAAGATGAATTCTTCTAAGTTGTTTAAGGGGTGCAAGTGAATTTGGAATCTTTCTAGAGAGAATATTTCCACTAATGTCCAAGAGACCAAGGTGTTGCAAGCTTTGAAAGTCATTAGGGATGTTTCCTTCTAATCTATTGTTACTTAAATACAATCTTTCTATTTTTTTAAGGTTTCCTAATTGTGGAATGGTTCCACTTAAAATATTTCCACTTAGATCTAGAAAGGGTAGGCCACTAAGATTGCCAATTTGTGGAGGGATGTTTCCTTGTATTCTATTGTTTGATAAGGACAAGACGGACAAATTGGTGGAAAGTTTTCCTATGGTAAGCCGCAAAACACCACTTAGTTTATTGTTGTCCAATTTTAATTGGGTTAGGTGAGACATTAGGGGGAATTTTGAGGTCTAAAAATGGGCCTCCTAAGGAAATTATAAAATAATAATGGAAATAATAAAATAAGATTTGATTACATTATCAAATTTTAGAGGAAAAAATGAAAAAACTATTTTTTCAACTTGTATTTTTTACTTATCTCCCTATGGAGTTTACTCAAATTTCGAAATGGAAACACTCGTTGGATGCATAATTTTATTTCTCATCCAAGGAGTACCATGTTGCATACTTTCAATGGACCTTTCTACACGAAAACCTGAGAAATACATGAAAAACATGATTGCAAACACATTTTTTCCCATGTATTTCTAGTCGTGTAGTAGGGTCCATCAAAAGTATGCAACATGGATACTCCTTGGATGAGGAATTAAATTTTTTCATCCAATGAGTACTCCGCACTCAAAAATTTGAGTAAAAAAATTTGAGAGAAAAGTTGAAAATACGAGTTGAAAAAAGTAGTTTTATTATTTTATTATTTTTTATTATTTTACTTTTTTGTTCCAAAAAATGGTGAATCATCGCCCATGGTTGACATCATCATCTTGAATACTATTGGTTCTTATAAAGTTTATTTTTTGTTTGTACATTTTTTCTTAGGAGGTCCCATTTTAGACCTCAAAATTCCCCTAATGAGCAGTTATTAAGAGCTACAAGAAAGAGTATAATTATAATGTTACCACTTTCAAGTTGATTATCTTGCAAATACAATATTTCAAGGAGAGATAATTTACCCAATTCTATAGACACACTTACACTCAATTTGTTATGGCCTAAAATAATGTATCTAAGGTTAGAACAATTACTAATAGAATTTGGTATGTTTCCACTTAATTGATTTTCAAATAAATAAAGCACACTGGAATTAAACATAGTTGAGAAAGATGCGAGGGAATGGTCCCTACCAAATTATTATAATATATCTTTAAGAAATTGCAAATTGGCGAGGAGGCCCAAATCTTGTGGAATGGTACTAGTGAGATAGTGATAGTTCCTTGACATGTCGAAGAAAGTCAAAGCGAGAGAGATTTGAAAAAACAAGGGGAATGGTGCTTGAAAATTCATTTTGACGGAGGCCGAGCCATTGCAAACGAGTGAGCAAACCCAACTGTGGTGGAATGGGATTGCCTACACTCTAATATCCAATCTATCAAGGTTGAAAAATGCCACGTCATTGAAAAACTATTATTATTTAATTATATGAATCCAACAATTGCAAAAATCCATCGAGGTTGTCAAGTTGAGCACTCCAAGGTCAAGATATGTCACTTCATTCATCTCGCCAATCCTTTTCTCGGTCCTCCTTTTGTGAATAACAACCTTTTCTTTTCACCTAAATTTCAAACATTTTGTAGATCAACTCGCTTTCTCCTCCCATCCAAATTTCTAACTAGTAAATTTCAATTCATCTTATCAATCCGTATTTTTCTCGCTCCTCAATTTTATTTATAGATGCTGTAATTTTTTGTTGATAAGTATGTTTATTTCAAAATAAAATTATATATCTCCTCCCATCCAAATTTCTAACTGGTATATATATATATATATATATGATTTTAAAATATTAGTTGGAAAAATAATCGCTTTTTATATAATGCTTACATAATAATAATAAATATTTTATTAAAAAAAACACATTATCATAATTTTGTTAAAAAATAACTATTTATTATAGTTTTAGTTGAAAAAATAACTAATAATTATGTAGAATGAAAATCATTGTTAAAAAAAATATATAGTACGCATCATTCCATGAAATTCTTGCAAATGACACACCCTTTCAAATAAGCCTCCAATGCCACATTTCTTTTAGTGATAATAAAAAAACATAATCTAATAGCATAAGCAACTTAGAAATTTATAAATTTTGGTAATTATGATAAAACAAATTAGCAAGGATAGTCATCATGTAATGCTCATTTAATCATAAACAATAACCCTCATTAATAATAATTAATAATCATTAATTGACAAATGCAAATTGCATTATTCTAATAAAATATCATTAGTGTAACCACCCATTATTTAGTATGGTTTCAACAATATTATTTTGGCACATACCTAAGAAGTTAAGAATCGTTACAAGAGATTCAAATGATGAAATTCACAAAGTTTTATGCCACAACAATTAGGAGAATTAAAAATGAGTATATATATATATATATATATATATATATATATATATATATATATATATATATATATATATATATATATATATATATACATATATAAAACTTTGAGATTTATATTTATACATATTTAATAAAAACCTAACATATCTTATCTTATAATTAAAATTAAAAACAAGAGGTTAGCAATTTTTTCCGACCATTGACATATCATTCATAATGACAATAACCAAAACCCAAACTCAATTTAATGTTGAAATTCCCTAAATCTCACTATTGAATATCTACATATAAATCATCATTAAAAATAACAAAGTCCCTAAATCTCACCATTGAATATCTACATATAAATCATCACGAACAACATATTGCTCCTTCTCAAGCTCAACATAAGAAACATACATATACAACAAGTATAAGAAACATACCATATAAAAACAAGCAAAACATTCAATAAAATAGAAAATTCCCTATCTCCAAAGTTAACATTATACATAAATTCATTGCATTGTTTGTTCTATCTTCATGTTCATCCTTGCAACAAGAATGCAAGGAAAAAAAATAAATGTAGTCAAAGGAGGCCCAAAATATTGGTATGAATAAAGCAATAACAATGTCCCAAAAAAAATCTAAATTAAATTTAGTATGTAAGAATTTACTATCTCATAAAATTACAGAGATTTCATGATTAAAAGCTGCCAAATAACAATTTAACCATATTGAGATGAAATTTGTAAGAAAAACATTACTTATTTACATTATTATATTGAATGCTCTAACAATAAAGCAGAGCATTTTAATGAGAAGTCTAAAAAATAAAAAAAACAAAAATAAAACAATTTAAATATATTTAATTTTTTAATGGAATTTTAAACTTATATGAACTATATTTAGTAATGTGAATGAACTAGTTACTTTTATATTTTTATTATTTTATTTAATAATGATTTTGTATTTGTATTTGTATTTTTCTATTTAAATAATTAAATTCTAATCTCACATTTATTATCTTTTAATTAATATAAATGATGCTTACACATAACTCAATTAGGTAGTCCTCTCAAATTTCACAATGAATTAATGTATGGATAATTAGGTGTGTTTATTTATAATAGGCTTGCACAATTTTAATTTAATTATCAATAATTATTAGTATGATGATAGAGATTTAATTTCCACAAAATATTCTTGATAGTATGCACAAGTTAAAGATTAAAACTATTTTCTAAGTAATTATGCTATTTTTTTTCTTTTAAATTTAGTTGATTAATTAAATAAAATGTCATATGAAATGAGTTATGTTTTTTTGGCATATGGTAATAATAAGCAAAGTAAATCTTTGTAATTAATAATATTATTACATGTTTATTTAAATGTGTATATATTTAACTTATTAATTATTTTTATAATGAATAATAATTTAAGAAAAAAATTATAACTTAGTTAATTTTAATTTTTAAAATTTTAATAATATAAAATATTAGATCTAAGACTTTTTGTGATCCATAATGTAGACTATTGACGAATTAGACTTAATCCTAATAATGTGATTTATCCGAAAGTACTTTTATCTAAAATATAAAATATTTTATAAATTAAATATTCTTTTATACTTATTATGATCGATAACTATTAATATTTATGATATTATTATTATTATTATTATTATTTTTTAAATTTACATAGCTAAACTAATATTAACCTTACAAACACTATAATCTATTGTTTCAGCATGAAAATACGACTGGTTTATATTATGTACCAGAGCAAAATCTAAAAGGCAAAATGTCCATTAGAAACATCGTCAGTTCGAGGACAAATATAGGAGGGCAAAGCCTCATACTAGTTATTACAAAATGGAAAACATACTTCTCCAGACAAAAAGTCAAACCAAATCCCAAGACACAAATAGTCTAGATCAAACCCGGACTTGTATGGCAAGCCTCATACAAAGTCAATGTAAGAATAGAAAAAACATACTTCTCCGAGCATATAATAAAGCAAAACTCGAAAAGAAGTTAAAATCTCGAACTTATATTGTCTTGTCTAACAAAAATCATATTTAAGTCGAAAGGCATACAACTATAATCTATACAACTATGCTAATATTAACTTTATCTTTACTAACACGATACCTTGCGAATTTGTATGATACCAAACATAAGCATATAATGAAGTTAAGAAGCGACAAGATTTGCCATAATCTCCATCATTTTTAGTTGTTCAAGAAAGACATTTTGTCGTATGTTTTTGCGAAATTTTGGAACCCTAACACCTCTCGTAATGTCTTTGCGAAATTTTGGAACCCTAACACCTCTCGCTTTTTATAATTTTCGAACAATAACATCTCTCCCTCTTTATGGCATATAATTGGAAATTTGAAGTTAAGAAGCGATAAAAACACTTACTATCATCACCATCAAGTTTATATTGTCTAAGAAAGACAATTGTCATATGTGTCTGCGCAAATGGAGAAAACGAATAAATACGAGTGAAATTTAGCCACGGCTGCTAAGTAATAAAAATTACATTTCCATGTAACTCCCTTACGCTTAATGATGCGACAGCAATTTAATCGCCTCAAATCTGGCTAAGAATTAATCAGCAACGGATTAATGGACAAATAGCTTTAAACTTCGTCGTAAATAATAACCATGACGTTTGTGGTTATCCGATTAGTAAGCATATAATTGGAAAATCGAAGCGATCAAGTAATTACCATTCTCTTTATAAAGTTTATATTGTATTTAGAGGGAGATATGTATAATGTTGTGCAGGGACCAATAATTGCTATAGTACTCGTCTCATCAACCCACTAAAAATAGATATATATGCAACCAATAATTAAACAAAAAAGAAATAACTTGAAATCCAAATATATATTAAATATATGTAACCAATAATTAAACAAAAAAGAAATAACTTGAAATCCAAATATATATTAAATTATGTCCAAAATTTCCTAAGTCATTCACTAGGTCCATAACTATCCATAAATAGTTTAATAAGTATTAGCAGTACAAATCCTATTGTCTCAACTAAAAAAACTCATAAAACCATTTTTCCTTCCAAAATTGTCAATTCAAGAAGTACAATAAGGCGATCACTTTCATCCCATCCGATCACCCTAATGCTATGTATGACAAGTAAATATCCATACTTGCACATAATAAAAGGAAACATATGTCAACCATAACTTCCCATGTTATTCAACATTTAAACCCATTGTGTTCAATAAATGACACCCACCCAATAACAACATTTAAACCCACTATGTACAATAAATGGCACCCACCCAATAAATTCAATAAATAACATTCAACCTATTCTATTTCCCTTTAAAACAGATCAAAGCACATGGATCAACAAAAACAAATTCCCGACCATTGGATCACATCAAATTCAATCACGATCACACATGCAAAATGAAGCCATTGCAATCCATGTCCATCATTGTTACCAATTAAATTCAACTACAAAAAAACTATAAAAGAAGTTCAACCACTGTTGAGTTACATGTTTTTCATTCAAACTATTCACCAGCTACGGAGACAAACCATCATAGAACATTTCACAAGTATATTCGAGTTAGTTTTTTCAATTACAACACAATTTTCTTACAATTTTGTTTTAATTTATGAGGCTTTATTTCGAGTTTTTCGACAATTTTATTTTTCATTTACGAGTCATTATTTCGGTGTTCTTATTTTCATTTCTAAGTCTTTATTTTAGTTTTTCTTACAGCTTCTCTCCTTTGATTTGAGTTGAGGAGATGAATGTTATCAATAGTTCTAGGGAGTGCACTTTACAACTAGGTCCAAGAATAGAACTAAGGTTACCCTTAGCAACCAAACAACTTGCAAAATTTAAGGCTACCCTCGACAACCAAAGAACTTGCAAAATTACCGTGTCTTCCCAAATATTTTTGGCAACCATCTATCATAGAGCATGCATACAATGTACAATAAATTTGTCAACTCGTGATGCTATTCATAAACATCATCAACTCAATTCTCTCGTAAGTTTGAACATATACAACAACAAAACTAACAAACAAATGTATATCAAAATTTACATATACAACAAAAAAAATTAACAAAGATTGTAGTTGAATGCAAAGCTAAAGACAAAAACGCACCCAAAATATATGAGAAGATATCCAATTATATCATAGATTATAAATTAAAGAGCCATACGTGTTGCAATGGAAAATAGTAGATTGACTTCACGTGAAAAGGATTCAAGAGAACGATGTCATAGATTATAAATTGAAAGAGGCATCGTAGGGTGCAATGAAAAATAAGAGATAGTAGATTGACTTTGCATGTGAAAAGGATTCAAGAGAACAATGTCATAGATTAGAAATTAAAGACTTAGGTTTAAAACCTTCTTGAGAAAGAAACTCGGGCTTCTTGTTTTTTGCACACTTACAATAATCATGTGTTTGATTATTGCCGTGCAGCTCAAGTCTCCTTTTAAGTAGCTCAATCTCTAAATGTTCCGCCAATGTGAAATTGGTGGCAGCTAATGTAAAGCTCACATCACTTAATCGGGGGAAGCGGGAAGATATGAGCGACTTTGTCACACTTGTATATGTTGTTGTTGTAAAATCAAAGTACTGTAGGTCTTGTTAATCAAAATCCTGTAGGTCTTGTAAAATCAAAGTCTTGTAGGAAGATAATTTAGATCTACGGGAGGCCCAATATAAGTGCCATAGTAAGCCAAGGCCTACTTAATTGTTACATCCAATACCATTTACCTTCAATTTGGTTCACTCTAAACCTAGGCTTAACTCTCCTTATCACCTGGGCCTGTTCATTTCAAGAGTACGAATTTGCTCGTTGATGCCAACTTTTGGAGGATATTAGGAATAGTCGAATTTTGATGTTGAGGGATATTAAAAACGAGAGGATACGAGATGTTAATTACATCACCGTATGCTATATAATTACATAGAATCATAATAACCTCCACGGAGGTTCTTTAGAAAAACATAGATGTGGAGTCATGAAACACTAGATAGTTGGAATACCACCATTTTAGGATCAGTGAAAGGGAAGAACTTAGGTCATGTTATCTAGGGAAGGAAGGGTACAAAATGACCTTAAATGACAAACAAAGATCAGACTTGCACTAACTGGAATTCATTTCAAGCTCAGTAATCCAAAAGGCTAAACCCCTCAGTGTAAAAAATCCAATCAAACTCTCGTAGGCCAAGTAAAACAACTGGAAAAACCTGGAGTAGTAGTACAACAAATGGAAAAACCTGAACAAGTAGTATAACAAGCACTTTTTTGGTCCTATTTTCCTAACAGTTGCATCCTTATAAGTAGAAAAATAAGTGATCCTCTGGATTCTAGAATGCAGTGGGTTTTATGGTGAATGGAACTACAAAGTAGAAATATGCAAAGGGGTTTGGACACATCTAAGAGAAAACTAGATTTTTAAAATGCTTGTCTGCATGTGAGCCATATTGTTTACACTTCAATCTTATGAATTTTCAAAGAAAGAGTTCTAAATCAGAGAAACTACTCAAATGATCAAAAGCTGTTGTGAGGCTAGCTTAAATTGCAATATACACCCCATATTTATATATTTCTATCTAGTCCCAAAGTGTTTGATGAAATCCCATGAAGGTTTATATGCATGCTGAGCATAGAAGCTGAAAAAAAATAACCAAAAACAAAACATAAGAAAACCATTCATAATATTTAAGGAATTGCATCATTTGTGTACAAAACTGTATCATTAAGTCAGCCTGTGGAAAATATCTCAGTAACTGAGCATAGAAGTTGTAGCATTTGAAGTTAACATATCTATATGCAATAGCTGAGCATAGAAGTTGTCGCATTTGAAGTTAACATATCTATCTGCAATAGTTGAGCATAGAAGCTGTTGAACTTGAAGTCAACATATCTTTCTGCATTAGCTAAGCATAGGAATCAAAGATGAAAAGACATAAAATAAGAAAAGGGTAGCAGAAGGAAAGGCATTCATAAACCTTAGGCATGAACACACAAACTGTAAACTGTTATAAACTGTTATAAATGGGAAGAGATGATGTTACCATATTGAACATTATTTTCAATCTTAGAAAGTTGCAAAGAAAGAATTATAAATCAGAGAAACTACTCAAATAATCAGAAGGTTTCGTGACGCTATCTTAAAACAGGTTTTGAATGTAGTCAACTGAAAATGAAACACGTCCCTTTTGATTTATAAAGCCAAACATCCCTAAACAATACTAGCTTTTATAAACAATTTATCAAAACAATCATTGTATTTTAAGTGTAAAAACAAGTTATGGAAACAAACATTGTATTTTAAGTGTAAAAAAAAATTATCAAAACAATAATCACTGAGATATTTGAAGACATACAATTAATTTCATCTGTCGATTTTTTTTTAAGGATACTGTCAAAAAGCCATATGTATGAAAATCTCTTAAGCTGCTACTAACATACATGTTGATGATTCCTGTTATAAAACAGAGCTATGTTTGGCTTGTATGAAAGCATTCTTTTCAATTATTGTTAACTAAATGCATGAAATAATTCTGCAGGTATTTGCATCCATGGCAAGATTTAGTTATGTAGCTCGTACAAGGAGAAGTGGCAGAAGAGTGACCAGGGGTGCCCAGCTGCGATGCACTTCATCAGATGAAGAAAGGACAAGTGATGTCAATGTCAATAATGCTCCAAGCAATGTTGTTGAGGATGAACATGTGGCTGAAGCTGACGTTGTCACACCATCATTCACAGAGCTGCCGTCGACCACAATCCAAGGGGCAACTTCAACTAAAAATATCAGCACTATAAGAGGTTGGACAAAAGAAGAAATGTTAATTGCTATTGACGACATAGAGTTCAATGGATATTTTGTTCGGGCATCTGCAAAGAAACATAGTATTCCTCCCTCATCAATACATTATTGGATAAATGGGCTCACTCACACCAAACGTAGAGGGCCTATTACAGTTATGACTGAAGAGGAGGAGGCTGGGGTGGTTGAGTGGTGTAAAGAAATGACCCAATTGGGACATGGGCTAGAGTTGATACAACTCAAATCCACGGTTTCTAAAATCTGTCAAGGGAGGCCAAACCCATTCAAAGATGGGTTTCCTGGTAAATCATGGTGGTTCAAGGGTTTAAAAAAAGGCATCCAAACCTTGTATTGCATACAGCTGAGGGCCTTAGAGACAAAGCATTAAATTTTCACCTTGTAGTTGTATGTAAGTTCTATGACACTCTTTCTAGTGCAAACGATAAAAATTCTTATGTTGCAGACCATATATGGAACTGCGATGAAACAAGTTTACAGGCGGGAAGGAATTGTGGCATGAGGGTAATTGTCAAGAGAGACAGCCAAAACGTGCCAAAGATTTTTCCTACGAGCAGGGAGTGGATAACCATTTTATATTGTGTCAATGCAATTGGTGCTTCAATCCTAGGATTTTATCTATTCAAAGGTAAAAGTCAGTTGAAAAACTATATACAAAACTGTGAACCAGGAGCATGCATGGTTGCACATCCCCATGCATGGATGACTAAAGAACTTTTTTTAAATTGGATTTGTCACTTTGCTGCATCTATGCTAGGTGGTGTCTCACCTAATAACAGACACCTATTGATATTAGATTACCATGGAAGCCACATGGCTGTACAAACAATTGAGGAAGAAAACAATTTGAGCATTGACCTTTTAACATTGCCCGCTCATACCACTCACAGATTGCAACCCCTTGATGTTAGTGTGTTTGGCCCTTTCAAGAACTATTTTAGGTCAGAGCGTGCTGCATGGATGGAAAAGAATACAAGGGTTGAGGTGAAAATGTTTGAGCTAGCAGAGCTTGCAAGTAAGGCTTTTAAAAGGGCTCTGACGCCATCAAATATCAAGGTTGGCTTTAGGAGGATAGGAATATGGCTACTGAATTATGATTCTCTTATGCATGATACTAGTTGTAGCCAAGCGTTTCATGTGGATGGTCACGAAAAAGAGCATGTCCAAACAAATGTTGAAGTGCAAGAAGAAGTACATGAACATGCTGATGTGGTTGCAACCGGTAATATAATTTCCCTCTCTCAAGGACAATTATATGTTGATGATGATGAGCAGGTATGTGAAACACAATATATTCATGAACAAATTGATAGCAACATTGAGGTTTTTCTACCAACTCAAGCACATGGAAATTTTGCCCATGATATTGTTAATGACATTGTTGAACATGCAGTTGACAATGCAGATGTAGTTGAAAATAAAATTGCTGATATTGTTAATGCATATGTAGTTGAAATTTAAATTGATGATATTGTTAATGACATTGAAAATGACCAATTGACATTTCCAAGCCAAGTAAATCCACCATATTGGCTAGCAGAAGCCATGATTAATTTGAACGAACACAGTGTCTCAAAAACCAATGAACAAAGCATGAACATGCCTTCACAACTGGTTGCATTGAACTGTGAAATTGTTCATTTTTTTTGTGGAAAATAGATCAATTGAGGAAGATGAAGCACATAATGAGGAACTAGATGAAGATAAATATAGTTCAATCAAGTTCCAAAGATACTGAAGTGCCAAGCAATGACATGCAGATGGGGGGGGGTGTGGAGAAGTTACTTGGGCGGTTCCTAAAACTACCAGTAGAAAGAGTGTCAGTGAAAAAGAAGCAAGGAACACCTGGTAGTATTTTTTTGGGGCGAAGTTCACAGTTACTCACCTCAGAAGACTATATAAAACTCCTAGTCGAGTCTAAAAAGAAAAAAAAATTGAAATTCAAGAATTAAAACAGAAAAAAAAAAGATCAAGCCAAGGATAAGAAGGCAACAAGGGTTGCTGTAGCACAATTTCAAGCAGATGAAAGGCTTGAAAGAAAGAGAGAAAGGCAAGAGAAGGAGCAACAAAAAAAAATGGAAAGACATGAAAAGGAAGCAAGAAAGGTTATAGAAATGCTTGAAAAGGAACAAGGGATGACTGATATGGTTGACATAAATGCAAGCAAAGTTGATGAGAATGAAACAAGGGACATGTCCAACACATTGGACAATATTGAAAATAATACACCATTATTCCAATACCTCGTAAAAATTCAAGTGCTTCAATATCAAAATGGGGGTTTAACTACTTGCCTTATTCCTGCCACAAGAGGTGTGAATTCAATGTATGCTCATCACACACCTCCACTTAGCGCAAGTGTAAGGTATGGGTACTCGATTCCTCCATGGATGGAAGGGAAAAATTTGTCTCAATTATATGGAAACAATCAACCACAACCTAATCAACCCTTCTTAGGGAGGCCAACCTACTTGGCTCAATCAGGCAACTCAGGGTTTGGCACTGAAAATTCTCAAGGCCATAAAGAATAGGGGTGTTCTATGTTTTTGGTTGTAACCACATTATGATGTGGATATTGGATTGTTACACAACAATTTGTCACCGTCCCTACAATCCCCATCCCGCACATTGGAGGGCTCATTCCGTGACCTGTGGGCAGAGTTAAGACTTGAAAATACTTTCATTGCATCCCTCTGAAGATGAGCTTTAATTTCCCTGAAGACATCTCCCTGCAAAAAACCCTAAAAATAGATATTTTTCCATTAGTGCGGTTACACAGTTCAACCCTCACGCCAAGGGGGAAAATCCTCCAAAGAGGGCGCGCCAATTGGCGCTCTGTCATAGAGCCGCACCCACGCCAACCATATTAAGAGGTGTTTTTAAAAAATAAAAGGCAGAAGTTTCATCCTAACAAATTCCTGCACTAATTTCTATCTTGAGTTGGGAGGTTTGGCTATGGATTTCCATAGAGAGGAAGTGGTTTTCCACCTCTCATGGAAGCTTCCTTGATGATAGGGCCAATCCCATAATTATAGGGATCCCAACTCCCCTTCCTCCTTCTATAAAAGCTTGTCCATTTCCATTGCAAGCTAGTTCAAAAGAGTGGCAGAATTTCCAAGTTCCCAAGAGCTTTCATGCTGCAAAAGCCTTCTTGATTCCCTAAGGCCAAATCCAAGCAAGGAGACTATTGCCAAGTATCCGGAGAGAGAGGCTTGTCCCATCCCTGACAGGCTTTATCGAGACATGTTGTGCTGATGACCCGCTAAAGGAGAGTGCTGCGTCAAAGCTATGGTTGTATTCTTCTTTTGACTCTTTAATGATAAGCGACTATCGGTTATGGTTCCACTCTTGTTCTTGATCATGTTCATGAGTTATGTCCTCTTCGACTGACATATAGTTGTATGTATTGGATTTTATGCTTGCGTTTGTGTTGTTTCTTGCATGTGCAGGTGTCCGATCACGGAGATCGTGAGGATTGTGATCTGCCAGGGCAAAGGAACGGGAGCACCACCTCTTCTACAAACAACAGCGTTGGATTCCAGGTAAGCCTTCCTCGCAAGTCGGTTTATTTACGATTAGGAACCTGCACTGTAGTGTGTTTGATTGTTTCTAGACCCCATCTGGGCTAGTAGGGATCGCCTCTGTCCGCAGAGGGGATTTACCTGCTCAAAAATTTGGCGACTCCGCTGGGGACTCAGCTTGTTGTTTGATTTGTAAACTATAGACGGAGCCTGAAGCACAGCCAGATAGCCTTCGAAATGCTTTTGCTCTGCATTAGCGGAGTAGATCAACGCTGCTTCAGTCAATCTCCGGTTTGGTTTACGGACTGAACAACTTGGATTTTTGTCTTCTCTTTCCGGTCAACTTCTTGGCCTTGCTTGCTTGGTCAGCTCTTTGGACTGGTTTTTCCTGTTTGTTTGGCTTTGTTTTAGCCTTGTCATCACTTGTCTGTGTCTGAGATTGCTTGTTTTTCATTTTCCCATAGTAAACTCGGCTGACACGCTTTTCAGCGTGACAGTCGCGCCCATTGGCGCAGGTTGCCTGTGTATCACCCGCGCCATTGCCTTTCTGGCGCTAATTTCAAGCTCACAGTCGCGCCAATCCTGTGAGCTATTAGGGTTTGCTGTGTTTCATGCTTTCTGAGGATGACTTGTGATTTTGATCTTGTTTTTTCGGCTGTTTGAGTGCACTAGAGCCTAGTTTCACTGGTTGGAACCTCCTTCCTTTGCTTGTTTGCCTATTTCTTTCGATTTTGCATATGAGCCCTAGGGCATCTAGGTGCCTTTGTGAGTCGAGCCTCCCTTGGGAGTTTTTGGTTTTCGTTCATTCAGTCGGCTTTGGGATTGTTTCCTTGCATTCGTTTGACAGTTGTTTATCATCTTATTGCGTTTTTTGAGTGACTGATTTCGTTTTCATTCGAATTTCGCTTTGCTTCATTTTGGGCCTAGATCACATGGCTCATTGGTGTCTTTGGGACTTTTCTTGGTTTTGAGAGACTTTTTGTCGATTTGAGATCTGATTGTTTGTGCCATTGAGTGAAATTTGTTGGTTTCGCTCTCTTAATATCATTTCTCAAATTGCTTCTTATTTGTTTTCGGTTTGCTTAGTGCATCTAGCTATCAAACATTGAAAATAAAAAAAATCTCTTTTGCTTTTGGTTGATTAGTGCAAATTGAAATCTTTTCGATTTTACTAGTATTTAGTGAATTTGAAAGAAAAGTTTTTAGTTTCATTAGTTGCATTAGAGATATCATTGATTGTCTTCTGATCATTTTGTTTGTGTAAAAAGCTCTCAACTCTTCTGTAGCTAGCTTTCATCGAACGAAATGATGTACTCTGGCATGTAGTTTTGCATTTAGGAGATTTTTGAGACAACACATTCGTTAGGGCCTGAAAACTGAAACGTAATTGAAGATCAACTTTAAAATCTACTCAATTTACACTAAGGCAGCATTGAAATCTAATGAAACACATTTAGAGGTCTAGGCTAGAGACGTGTTCCGGTGTCTTAAAACCTAGTAGCTGTCATTCGCCTCTTGGCTTTAGACAGCACTAGTACGGACTTGTGCTCCCCGTACCGTCGCGTATATAAAGGGAGACCCCTCTAGGTTTCAATCCTTTATCCATAGGAAGCCGAGTCTGCCGCCCTATACCCGTGATACACCGGACATAGCATTCGGGGAGATTTCCTACACGTACGCAAAGTCCTTGGTTTATTTCTCTTTCAATATTGAAACCGAGGTGTATATTGCGGTTCACGGTTATTTGGTACACCCTTTTTGCCTAGTATTCCTGAGTAGTCATTTTGATCCTATCTGACTCCCTAAATTTGAAAGGATCACCAAGCGCTTGTCCTTTCACGCTTGTGTCAAATCTGAAAGAGATAGAGTCACCTTTTTGACCGTTTCTCGACTCTTAAAACATGAAATGGTGAAGTTTCTTATTTTTCAATGTGGTAAAAATTAATCACCCGCGATCACACGCCCTGTTAGATTTTTCTTGTTGACTGTTTGATCGTGTTTCTTGACTCTTTTTCAGCCCATGTGTGGTTTTGAGTTTTGATGGAAACTTTTTCAGAGTTTACCAACCAAGGAATCCCCTCAGAAGGGAATCCTGGTCATTTTCCCCCTTTTGGGAATGTTGGTGCTCCTTACATGGCAACGTTGTCCCCTCCTAGGTTAACTGTTGAGTTTCCTGTCTGGTTGTTTTCAACCTCTGTGGTCCCGAATGTCTCCACTACTGTTCAATCAGTTCCTCCGCCGAAACAACATCACGTTGATTCCCAGGTGGACCTCTCCCCTTCTTCGCCTGTTTCTGCGTCCTCATCTTCTACTTCGCCTGGTGAAAGTATGGATTTGAGTAACCAGGTGGCTAAGAAGAAGAAGAAGAAGAAGTCCGATAAGCGAGAGGCTAAATGTACAGCTACTGCCTCTGAGAAATCTCCTCTTGATATGCCTTCCAACCCTCCACGAAAAGTCAAGTTCCCCTGCATGTTGTGCACGGGAGACCATCTTCTTCGAGACTGCCTTGGCATTCCCAAGGTGCTTGAAGCATGGTCCAATGGCCGTCTGCCATTGCCTTTGACTTCCGGGAGTCAGGTTGGGGGCACGGCTTCAGCTGGTGCTGATAAGGCTCCTAAGAAGCAGGGTAAGATCACCAATCCCTGTAATTTGTGTGAAGGGCACCATGCCATTCACCTTTGTCCTTATATGGATCAAGCCAAGAGAGTCTTGGACAACCCGACTGTTTCTACACCATGCCTCCCAGCTGGTTATAAACAAATTTCTTTGAGTCTTCCACCTATTGATGCCATGATTGGTCAAGAGTCATCCTTGGTCGATCCCGCTCCCTCGGAAATTCAAATTCAGGAATCCATTCCCGACCAACCATTGGTCGTGGGATCGGTTGAGCTGGCTCCGTCTATGGTGCACCAGGTCTTTTCCGTTGAGAGTGGACCCCACACCCCTCAGGTTCTTCTTGTTTCTTCAGATTCTTCAAACTTGGAGAAAGATTCTCTTGTCCTTGTACCTCAAGAAGTTGCTCCTCCGCCTCCCATGATGGAGGTCCCGGAGGATACTCCTCCTGCCTTCGAGATGGAGGTCGTGGAGGATGCTCCTTCTCCCGTAACACCAGGGGAAGACCATCTCTATTCTATGGTAGCCCCTCCAAGTAGTTTGGTCGCTTCCTTCGATTGGAATCGATTTATAGGATACCGCCTTCTGTCTTATGTGCCTTTCGAGATCACGGTACAGGCTTTTGGTCTAGTCGTACCCAGCACCATTATAGATGAAGGCGCGTCTGTTAGTGTTGTATCCTCAACTACTTGGCAAGCTTTTGGCTCGCCATCATACTGTTTACGAAAATCTGCTGGCTTTTAATGTAATAGAACCAGTCAACCGTTGGGGATCCTTCCCAAGGTTACCCCGTTACTTTGGGAGGTAAAACCGCCCATATGGACGTGATGGTTGTTCCAGCCCTCGATTTCAATCGCTCTTGGGGCGGATTACACCCCATGCTATGGGAGCGTCTTGTCTCTCCTCTTCGCGTGGATGTTTTCCACATGAAGACAACATCGTGACCATCGAATGCCTTCATTCTTTGGTCCTGATATGGCAACTGGCCCGCCATCATCCCTTCCTGGTTTTTATCCACCCGTTGTATCTACCCCACCGCAGGTCAACTATGTGGCTACCTACCCCGTTCATGTACTTAGTGATGATGCTGTCGTACATCGTGTGCTGGGGGCATTGGGTCCTGACTTCCAGGATGTTTTCCTTCCATCGGGAGTGGAACTCTTGGAAGCGATGACTTCTTGTTCATTATGATGAGGTTGTCGGAGCATGGTTCTTTTCCTGTGTCAAGCTCCTTAAAAAATGAAACCGGGTCTGGTTGGAGCAGAGTTCCTTGTCTTGTGTCAAGCTCCTTAAAAAATGAAACAAGGTTGTCGGAGCATAGTTCCTTGTCTTGTGCCAAGCTCCTTAAACCATGAAACAAGGTGTCCTAAGGATAGTTCTTTTAATGTGTCAACCTCGTTAAAATAATGAAACACGTTCCTGTTCAATTCGAGTCTTTGATAAGATCTCGTAAAATCCCAGTCAAGTCTTTCTCTTGGTCTTGTAACTTGAACCTTCACTCCATCTGTTTTCATATGGATTGAAGCTTGGGGGGGCATGTACCTCGAATTGAGTCACCATGCTGGGGGCATGCTTACTTTCTCAAGCATAGTTTGTTTCCGTTTCAAGCTTGTGTAAAAATGAAACCGGTTTCAAGCATAGTTTATCTTTGTTTCAAGCTTGTGTAAAAATGAAACCAACTTCAAGCAGAGTTTCCTGATTTCAAGCTTGTGTAAAAATGAAACCTTTCCATCTTACCTCTTGTGATTGCCATTTTATCAGCCTGTTTTTGCTAGATGAGCCTTGGTTTTCTCACTCCATCGTCATTATCTACTTGGCTGATCTCTTGCCTTCACTTGGATGTTTTACCCGTTCCTGAAGAACCGCTGTGATGAGTGGTCTCGTTAGCCAGCCTCTTGACCTTTATCTTGTTTTGAGCAATTCCACCTTTACCGGAACCAGTCGCTACCCTTTATACCACTCGTTCCTCCAGGAGGAGTCACCTTTCAGCTCTTTTCTGACTCTCTAAACGTGAAAAGATCGTCGAGGCCCTTGTCGTTTCGATCTCGTTAAGTGGACACGAATCGACATCTACCCAGTATACGTTTACCCCTTTTTCGGGCTGGGATGGATTATTTACGAAAAAGGAATACCCTAGCCTATCGCGACTAGGAGGTTTTCTCAGATATTGTTTTCTACCTTTTCAGGTCTGAAGAACTATTTACGAAAAGGGACCTTCAGAGTTTACTTTTCCGCTGTCTTTTCAAACTCTCTAAACATGAAAAGACGCTGAGTTATTCCTTTGTCAGACTCGTTAAACCCTGATGACATCAGATTCAGTCATAATGACGCTATTCGAGTTCCTCCTTCCTAGGGCTCATTAAATGTACTAGGATGGATTCGTTCGAAGGACGGACTTATATGACAAGCATATGGTATCCTCTTCAAGCTTGTGTAAAAATAAAGAGGTACTCACTGAAATGGTGGGGAAAATGGAACCAATATCATTGTCGTGTCGGCAGTATGTCGCTCTTGAACATGGCACTTGTCTACATTCGTGTCGGGTTGGGGATATCTCCTCTTGTTTGTTCACTTGCCTCCGTGGGTTTGGGTAATCCCTTTTGACCTCTCATCTGTTCTTTGCCTCGTCACCATGAACTTTGATCTGTTGATGTCAAATATTGCCAAATCCACTGTCGTGCCGCCAATATGTTCAAGAGAAGTTGACCTCTGCAAAGTATCAACCTTCCTCTGATTCTCATATGATCCTGATTCACAAACAAAAACATCATGTTCCTCTGTCTCGTGTCGATGATGTGGGAAACACTATGGCCCACCTTCGATCAAGGTTACTTCCTGTCGACTTCAGCTCATTATCCAGGAAGCTGATCTAGAGACTCCCTTCTGGTGCCTTGGAGCCTGCATGCCTCAATGGCAGGTTCTTCGCATTCGACGTGAGGTTTTCATCATTGGCCTCCGATCGAGTGATTCTACGGGTGTTCGACGCTAGCTCATTGATTCACATACCCTAGATTGTACCTATAGTACCTTGAGGGCCATTGTCATTATTGGTGGTTCCTCTCGCGTCTGTTAACAGCTTTCATCATTGGCTGGTAATCAGACGATGTTCTTGCATGTTCGACTTCAGCTCACATATTCGCATGCTTGAACTTGTACTTTTCTCCGGTCAAGATGGAGCGCAAGACCCTGGATTGTGTCTGTTGTAATCCAGGCTACGATATTGTGGATTATTATGATTATTTACATGACTCACTGATTGGATGGCTGTGACCATGCCTGAGTCTATTTATCGATCCTCACTGGATGGCTGTGTCCATGCCTTGGATCTAGATTATTGTATACTCTGTTATGGATGGTTGCGCCCATACCACGCATATATATCATGTATCTGAGACATCAGTTGTACTTCGCTCCGCAGGTTTTCCGATGGCAGTGTTTTCAGTCGGCATGTTCTCGTAAAGCATTTCACCCCTCTCTCTCTCTCGAGCCTCATGCTTTAGGGGGCATCTGTTACACAACAATTTGTCACCGTCCTTGCAATCCCCATCCCGCACATTGGAGGGCTCATTCCGTGACCTGTGAGCAGAGACAAGACTTGAAAATACTTTCATTGCATCCCTCTGAAGATGAGCTTTAATTGCCCTGAAGACATCTCCCTGCAAAAAACCCTAAAAATAGCTCTTTTTCCATTGGCGCGGTTCCACAGTTCAGCCCTCGCGCCAAGGGGGAAAATCCTCCAAAGAGGGCGCGCCAATTGGCGCTCTGTCATAGAGCCGCACCCACGCCAACCATATTAAGAGGTGTTTTTTAAAAATAAAAGGCGGAAGTTTCGTCCTAACAAATTCCTGGACTGATATCTATCTTGAGTTGGGAGGTTTGGCTATGGATTTCCATAGAGAGGAAGTGGTTTGCCACCTCTCATGGAAGCTTCCTTGATGATAGGGCCAATCCCATAATTATAGGGATCCCAATTCCCCTTCCTCCTTCTATAAAAGCTTGCTCATCTCCATGGCAAGCTAATCTCCAAGTTCCCAAGAGCTTTCACATCCTTATGCTGCAAGAGCCTTCTTGATTTCCTTAAGGCCAAATCCAAGCAAGGAGACTATTGCCAAGTATTCGGAGAGAGAGGCTTGTCCCATCCTTGACATGCTTTTTCGAGACATGTTCTGCTGACAACCCGCCAAAGGATAATTCAGCGTCGAAGCTATGGTTGTATTCTTCTTTTGACTCATTAATGATAAGCGACTATTGGTTATGGTTCCACTCTTGTTCTTGATCATGTTCATGAGTTATGTCCTCTTCGACTAACATATAGTTTTATGTACTAGATTTTATGCTTGCGTTTGTGTTGTTTCTTGCATGTGCAGGTGTCCGATCACAGAGATCGTGAGGATTGTGATCTGCCAAGGCAAGGGAACGGGAGCACCACCTCTTCTACAAACGACAGCGTTGGATTCCAGGTAAGCCTTCCTCGCAAGTCGGTTTATTTAAAATTAGGAACCTGCACTGTAGCGTGTTTGACTGTTGCTAGACCCGATCTGGGCTAGTAGGGATCGCCTCTGTCCGCAGAGGGGATTTACCTCCTCAACACACATCTTCGAAGAATCTGGTCCAGCCCCATCTTGTATAAATGTCCCGCTATTGGTTGATACTCTGCAGCCCAAACTACCAGGTGTCTTTTCTGTATTGAAATATATTCATGCAGACACTACCCTGTCGTGAGGTAGGCTTCTATCTCGTTTAAGTAGTCTGGGATGGCTTCTACTCTGAAAAGATCAGCATCCGGTAACTGATCATCTAGGGATCCTCCGTTCTCCCCATTCTCTAGTCGGGACAGGTGATCAGGCCCTACGTTTAGTCTTCCAGGCTTTACGATAAATTCAAAGGTGAACTCCTGAAAGAGTAGGAGCCATCTGCAGATTCTCCCTTCTAAGACTGGTTTGTTTACCAAATACTTTAACGTTGAGTGGTCTGTAAAAAATTTGAATGTACCTCCCAACAGGTAGTGGCGGAACTTTTGAAGAGGGTACACCATTTCTAATGCCTCCCTTTCTGTTTTGGTGTAGTTTCGTTCTGCTGTGGACAACTTGCAACTGGAAAAATATACCGAGTGGTCGACTGAAGTGTCTCCGGGTTGCGACAAGACTGCTCCGAGCGCGATGCTGGAAGCATCGATATGTACATGAAATTGTTTGTCCCAGTTTGGGTGGACCAATATTGGCGCACTCGCCAGCTTTTCTTTTAGAGTATCCAGGGCTGCTCTGCAACTGTCTGTCCATTGGAACTGTTCAGATTTCTTCAATAACTTCTCTAACAGAGCTGTTATCTTCGCATAGTTGCGGATAAATCGCCGATAGTAGCCTGTGTGGCCCAACAGTGATCTTAGCTATTTTACCATTTCTGGTGCCTCCATGTTGACTATCACTGCTACTTTGGCCGGGTCTACGCAAACGCCTTGGGTACATACCACGTGCCCTAGCAGAGTTCTAACCGGCACTGCAAATATACACCTTTTTCAGGTTCAATGAGATCTGCAGTTGTCGACATCGATTGAACATCACCCTTAACAACGTCGCATGATCCTTCAGTATGCTATAGATGGTCCAGTCGTCCATGTAGACCTCTAAGAACTTGTGGATGTATTCCCGGAAAGCGGCTATCACGATGCACGAGAATACTGCTGGTGCATTTTTCAGTCCGAATGGCATCGCATTGTATGTGAAAGAGCCCCATTTGGTGGTGAATGTTGTCTTTTTCTTATCCTCCTCTGCTATCCTTACCTGATGGTATCCTGAGAATCCATCGGTGAATGAATATGCCTCGTTCCCTGCAACATTGTCCAGGACTTCGTCGCTAAATGGAGTAGGAAATGGATCATGGATACAAGCATTGTTTAAGCTTATGTAATCTACACAGATTCGTATCTCAAACTTTTCTTTCTTGTTCTGTATAACTATGGGACTTACCCATTCTGCTTCCTCTACTGGGAATATCAATCCTGCTTGCAACATCTTGTCGATTTCTGCCTTAACCTTTTCCTTCACCCTCAGATTCAAATGATATGGTCTATGTTTCACTGGCCTTGCCTCAGGTTTCAATATTATCTGCATCTCCCCCATATCCCCTTTTATGCCCCTTAAATCCGCTACTGATGAAGGGAACAAGTCCTCATATTCCTTCAACAGACTGACTTTTTCCTTGGTTGTTTGTTCATCCCAATAGTCTCCAATAGTTGCTAGTTTAGGCTTATCCTCTGTCCCAATATTTAATTTCTTGGTTCTTAATGGTAGCAGATGGATTCCTTCTGTCGTGGGTTCTTCTTTGATACTTCTCTCCCCCTCTTTTTCTTTAAAATATAGGTGCTTGAGATCCTCCAGATTGTCATCATCCATCTCACTGTTTATCTTTTGACATGCGACCTTTTGTCTGACATTTTGGTACTGAAGTGACTGTTCTTCCTCATTTTGAATATACGGGAAGAATAATACCTTCTTTATAGCCTGCAAATCTTGTGTAATCAGTTCTGTTTTTCCCTCAAACAAGAAACACTGTGTGAAGTTTTCTGCAATTTCCTGCCATTTACAGGTCCCTCTTTTCTTCTCTTCCGTAAGATACCAAGCCTTTGGAATCAAGTCCAGAGAGTGGAAAAACTGGTGTACCCATAGCTTTTCTGGATATCCCTCGTTTCTCCATTGTTCCTCACACTTCTTCAGATGGACTCTGGGGTCGGAGTCCCCTTGGTATTTCTCCTTGCTGTGGGGTCCTTCCTCTTCCTTAAATCTTGCTTTTAGTGATGTCGCAACCTTGCTCCACTACGTGAGTGAGTTGCGATGATTCCTCCACCATCTTGCAGATGTGGAATGTAATGCTATGTCCATCAGTGGTACCCTGTGGCCTTTTGGTACCTTATCTTCTATTTTTGTTGTGAAACTGTTTACAACATCCATATTGGATAAGGTTGGGTATTCTCGTACCTCGGTCCCGATCCAATTGATTCGTCCAATGTTGGCGCACCTCCATGCATTGGTTTCATAACCTCCTTGCTACCAATCATCCCAAGCTATTTCTAAGCCCAACTCTGAGCTTTGGATGCTTCTCCAGCTTATAGAGCCTTCTGCTATTGGGTTAATGTAATCGTCTCTTCTTCCTACGGTCATTTGATAGAGATGATCCAGAAGTCCAGCATCCTCTCTGTATATCTTGGTCCTTGGTACAGGTCAAGAGGCTAAGTGACTCTGATCTCCCCATCCTCGAATATCATTAGTTATTTTTTTAGGTCTATTATTACGTAATTTTCAAAGGCCCAATCAATTATTAACAAGGCAGGATAAGGATCTTTATCTCCCATGATGTCAATGACTTCAAAGTCTGTATATGTCTTTACCCTTGCAATGTTAACTTCAATGTTCTCCAGTGTTCCGATGGGTACAATGCAGTACTGGTTCACCATCCGAAGTTGGATTGGTGAATACGTCAATCTTGGCCTCCCTAATGCTTCCCAGGTGTTCCTTGGCAAAATATTGACATCGAATCCCAAATCAAGAATAGTGTCTTTAATTTGGAAACCTGTGACTTGTGTGTTCACTCGGAATTATTTTCTCGTCCTTCTTTTATTTCTCTTTACTCTTTGTGCATACCTCTGGTTTGCATCCGGTGATTCTCTTGCTCCTGTGCTCCTCTGCAGCACTCTTTCCAGGTTCTGTTTTAGCTGGTCTAGCATTGGTGTATTGTTAACAATTTTTAGGAACAAATGGAACCACTCCTAGATAAAAGCTTCTGAGTTACCTTGGGTTTAGTTTTCCTCCTTAGGTTTTTGTATTTCAATACCTTTGTTTCCCCCCAGTTGGGCAAAGGTTTCTGCTGCTTCTTAAAATTTTTTTTTTGTTGTTCTGGTCTGACCAACAGTTTTGGGAATGCTGGCTTAACTAGATTTATTGGGTCCCTTACATGTGCATCTTCCCTTGTTATTTTTCCTTCTTGCGTTATTATGGCCACGTTCTGCATTGTCTGAGTCTCCATCAACCTGGGTTCTACATTTACTAGATTTTCCCCCCTCTGTCTAGCTCTTTCCTCCCATCTTTTGATGAGCTCAGGACAATCTTTTGTTGCGTGTGTGTTAACCTGGCACTAGGAACACTAGGGTATTCTAGGGAGTGAACATTATCTAGTTACATGTCCTTCCTGGTCACAGTTGTAACATCTCACTGGATCTCTACCCCCTGCCCGACCTCCTCTCAGGCCTCCTCCTCTTCCCCGAGGAGCTTCGTTCACTCTGTATGAAGGCCGGTCTAGCCGTTCCGCCAGTGCATCCAGGGCTCGACACTGCTCTGTGTTGTGTGTTGTTGAGGCACAAAACTCACAGTGTGCGTTATTTGGAACGTTGGAGTATTTCTGTAAAATCGGACACAGGCGAGGTGGATGGCCCATATTCTTGCATATCTCACAATACTCAGTGGTGGTTGGAATTTGTTGTGTGGGGAACCCTGTGTATTTCTGTTGCGGTGGATATATTTCTTAGGTGTTTATTTGCGCAACTCCCCCTACTGGTGGAGCCCCCTGTGCCCCTATAGCCGATGTCCCCATGTTCTGCCCCCACAACCGAGGACATTCATTTACCACATGTCCTTCCATGAGACAATGTGTGCACCATACATTAGGTCTTGCTGGCCGCATTGGTTGAATTTCTTTGAGTTTTTCTGTCAAATTTCTATTTGATGCTGCAGGCCCATTATAGAGGGGTCCTGAGTTGATGCTCCCCCCTTAAACTCTTGCGGATAACCCGCCATGGCTTCTATATTCATAGCTTGCTCCAGTGCGTCTTGCAACGTCTCGATTTTCTGCTGAGTTAATGGAGTTATTGTCAAGGGAAGCAAAGCTTTGATGAACCAATCCCTTTGATGGTTTGGGTCGATTGGGTACCTAAGTTTTCCGATCGCATCTTTGAATCTCTGCATTAGATCCCAAGCAGTTCTCCTTCCCGCTGCTTGATTTCCCACATTTCTGACAGACCCTGCTGGTCTGTTTGGGGTAACTTGAATTCTTTAACGAAGTCTCTTTTCACATCTGCTATTGCTGGATTCTGACGGCCTTCAGACCATTTTATAAACCATCGTAGCGCTCTCTCCCTGGGGGTGGTTTGGAATTCTATTAACTTCCCCGCGTCTGGGGTCTGCCTTGCTTTCCATATGGCCTCGCAGAGGTACCAGTGTTGTTCTACATCGTCGTTACCCCTCCCGGAGAACTCTGGGTATCGGGTAAATGATCCCGTCATCTTCCCTTGTATAGGAGTTACTAAAATGAACCTGTTGGTTCCTGGCTGTGCAATGGTAATACTAGAAATACCACTACTAACATGTGTTGCTGATGAAGACTGAACACTATGCAACTTGCCTAATTCACACAACTTAACAAAAATTTCACCTAGAGGTTGATAAAGCACCAGGGGAAGGTTGGGACTAGAGCTACTTGAACTTTTGGGAATAGGAATACCTTGAGATATGGACGCCAACCTTTCTTGGAATAGTTGCTCCATTGTAATGTGCATCTCCACATCGGACACCTCCTCCGGGCGCACGTCTGCACCTTCTCCGTCAGAGTTCTTTCCTTTCTCCATCTGGGCTGGGTTCCTATACACCTACCGAACTTCTTTAACGGCCCCTCCCATATCTTGGGGACCCACCTGACTTTCCATTTCCTTCGTCACCTGAGGCACCTCCTCCTTACCGTTCCAACTATTTTCCTGTCTTTTTAACTCTTTTATCACCCTTTCTCGCCACTTCTCAGCGATTTGCGCCCTCCGATGTGCACGTCGCTCTCTTAGCCTATTAGAGGTCTTGACATCCATACCCCTACTCCCCCTTTTTACTGTTCTAGTATCATCTCTCCCTTAGTCCCTTCCCCCGGCATAAGAGGTTTACGCTTCCATCTCTGCTTTTTGGAACCCAATTAGTCCTTAGTCTACCATCAAGGCTTTAATCCACAATGGGATCTCCTTCAGCAGCTTCCCCCTTAACCTGGATCTGAATGTATCTTCTGCTCTCGAGAAGGACTAGTATCACTTTGCTGCAAACTCCATTATGTATCCGTCCAAGGTAGATTCCACCCAAAAATCTATAGCTCGGGTCAAGTCGATGTCTAATTGATGAAGGGCCACCAGATCTCTGTGCGCCCACTTGCGATTTATTTTCCGCGACTTTTCTCTGGTTGCCTTGGTCTGAAGCCTCCGCAACCAATTATAGAGTTCTTATGGGAACTTTCCCCAAAATATTTCGTAGGTATCACTGGCAGAATCGGAAAATAGAACCAGACTCTTGATCGTTTTCTCTTTTTGTCGTCTCAACTCGGCTTGCTGAGTGATGAACTGATCTAGGTGGTTATCCCACCAAATTCGTATTTCTCTGTCGAAGATTCGAGATACCATGATCTAGCTCCCAAATGAAATTTTGGGTCCTGGCAACGGAACCATTTGTTGGTGAGAAAACAGGTCTCGCAGAGAAGACCTGGGTTCAGGTTAAGGGCCAACAACGGTGTCTGTTGTAGTCTAGCACCACGCCGACATTTTCACCCAGCTCTAAGGAGCCGAGAGTCTCACCCGAGGCGTGCCGCGACCTTACTAAGATGGGGAATATATCGATATCAGCATAACGACATTGGTATAAAGAAATCAGAGCGATGACAAAGGTCTAAACAAACGCAACGTTCCATGAAAAATATCTCTCGTGACTGTATTCAGATTTATGACAAATAAAATTAAAAATCACTATTGAAACCATTCAGTGCAAATCACAACATATATCTAGAACAACAAACTTTGAGTGTATTATAGATCAACCATCAGCGACAATCTATTACAAGGCTCCTCAGCATGAGCTCGAATAGAACAAAATACAAAGTGGTCCTATTGGATAGGGAGAAACACAGAGATACAGAAGAATAGAGAACATAACAACACCAACAGAGCTCTCCTACGGCTCTTGTTTCCTGATCTTGTCTGCACCAACCTCCTCTTTCTGCTGGCTGGCTGCCTCTTTGATCTGCTGCCAACGCGACTGACAGTTCTTCCTTTCTCTTCGCTCGGCTGTCTTCTGTTTCTTTCTGTTAGTCGGGAGTTCTGCTACTTGTTTTCTGCCACGCTCTTCCGCCACATGTGCTTTCTCCCGCAACAGTGACACCACCTGTCCTTTACTCCTTTTCAACCTTGACATCTCTCTGCCTACCGTGGTTGCGTTCCGCCACGTACTAGCCGCAACTCAAAAGCTGTTTAATTTCAAAACAAGGGCCCCAACAATCATAAATAGGGAAAGGCATAGACAGTAACATCATCTTAGCAGGTCTGAGAGTTAGTAACCTTGCTCTTATACCAGTTGTGATACCAAAAATTCATAAATTGACAACTTCTAATGATATTAAACCTTTGATACTAATTTATGAAGCCTGAAATTCATAAATGGACAGAATTTAACAATGTCGAAGATCAAAATTCAAAGGATAATGTTTTAAAGCAGAATTTGGCAAATTTAATTTAGAGTACATATCTGGATTTTGCTTTTGAAGTCGGTCCTAGGTTAATGTTGCTTCTAATTCATTTTCGTTATCAAAATACCAAAACCTTCCTACCAAACTGGATACAATATTGGTACCCAACTCCAAAATACTTCAAAATTCAAAGTAATTTGGCCCCTGTACCTAAAAGCTTCTAAAAGCTTAAAAAAAAATAGGGCTCTTCCACTGTGTCTCTTTCCCATAAATTTCTCCTCCTTCTCCCCCATTTACTTCCTTTTGTCTCCCCCTTTATATTTCATACATTCCTCCTTTATTTCCTTCGTTGCCCTAGCAATGGTGCATGGATCCTTGATGTCTGTTCATTACGCAGCTCCTCATAATCGCTAAGAAGGCCCGCTCATATTCTTATTGACATTGATAATCTCTTTAATTGTAAACATTAACACGTTACATGATGCTCTTTTCATATATAAAATTTAATTTAATATTTTATTAAATTTTACCTTTTAATCTTTAATTTAAAGCTTATATGGTTAGTTTCTTTGTGGTTTCTTTTTTATAGTTAGTACTTTTTCTTTTTTTTTACAATTTAATAATTTGATTGGAACATTATTGATTAATATATTTAGTTTATATATATATATATATATATATATAAAAGAGGGTGGTACATATATTAAGGCCTTACTCGATATATTTATGATATTATGGGGAGTTAGGAATTTATTTCCATAATGGCTTTATCAACTTAAACTTAGACTTTTCCCAATATTAGCCAATATGTATACTAGTGTAAAATATGTGGTTCATGCATATGTAGTTATCATATGAATGCTTCATATACATGCTAATATCCACATTTTGTTTGTAATTGTAGGTGGTCATTATAGAACACATAAATATTTATGGCCGCTTCGTCAATTTATTTAATTTGAAAAGTAAGTGTTTACAACTGTATTGAAAACATATGGAATATAATGAAAATTACAATTTTGTGTCACTATCTTTAACTTTAAAAAATCATTTACATTTCTAGATTGATAGTCGAAAGTGGATAGCGTCCCTTATTTCAGATTTGGGGTTTTAGATTAAATATGTATTGATTAATAAATAACAGTCGATGGGACAATTTAAAATTTAGCAATATTTTTTTTATCATCCTCGACAACAGAGGGTCCAAATTAATCTTGAGGTATATATATATATATATATATATATTTTAGTTTTTTATCATCTTCGAAAAAGGGTCTAGGTTAATCTCCACAGATTTTTTTCTTTATAATCTTGTGTGTTTCAATTTAAAAAAAAATTGTTTTATGTAGTGTTTGATTTTCCATCATGTGTCTTATTAGCATCATATTTTCTTCATAATCAAAGCCAGTTGACTCTTGATTATTTTGATTAGTTTTAGTAGTTTTAACCAAATTTTCATGAAAATGTTGAATATTTAATTTTTCTGGTAAATTCAAAAATATTTTTCTAATTTATGGAAATATTATTTCTATTTTTCCATTGGTTGCGCAAGCGTTAATGCGACATAACTCCCTTGGTGGATGACGATTTAGTTTCGGTATTTTCAGTGTCTGACAAATAATTTTAAAATAAGAAAACACCTAATTTTGTGAGTGGTCATTTTGTCAGTAAGTGCTCTAACACTGTTATGCATGACACTACTAATGCTCTTCCTAATGATGCCAGAATTGATAGGTTTCCAGGTCCCTTACGTAAGAGAGGGGAGGCCAATGATGACAACAACATCACTGATGAGGTTCGTTCTTGAAGGAAATCCAATGCAGGGTGACACTACAGTGGAGGTTAATGAGCAGACAACGACCCTCTTTATTGTTAGAGAGTAAGAGGGTCCCATTGTGGGACACAACATTCTATACCAAATTCTTGGTGTTCTCACAGGGGAGTGTTGTAGCCTCCGATGTCACAAGGTCCATGATGGAGATGTGGTTTCCCAATGTCTTTGACCGCTATAACCAGACATATGATATCAAAGTACAATCTAAGGAAAATATAATGTATATCCAACAAATATTTCTTCTTGCGCGATTCTTCTAGGACTGGAATCAATATTTCTAGGATTGAACATTTTATTTGATTTATGTAATGATTGTCGAAAATGGTGCAACAATTTAGAAATTGGTGTTCAGATGGTACTCAAACAAAATAATGTAGTTAAGTGAAATGACCTGATATTTTGTTTTGAATTGAGTAATTTGTTCCTTTGCATTATGGAATATGGATTCTATTAGAAAACATTCTCGTTCCTTTTTCGCTCTATAGAAATGAAGTCTGCAGTGATCATGGAGGTATCCTATCGTGCATCCTACTGTTCCTCCATGTCCACCAAGAACTATGGGTGTGATTCCCCTTCCATGACCTCAAATTCCAAGAGTCCATGCAATGGTCACAGTTCTAAGGTTTCCTCCAACCACAGGTTCAGATCCTGCTTCAAAGGGTGCCATACCAGTTATACCTCCCACTGTGAAACCACAAACAATAGTTTATGTTGGAAAGATATCACCAACGATGGAAAATGAATTTTTACTCTCTCTCCATGAAGTGGGTTCTGTTGAATTTATCTTTAGGAAATTTGCATTTGATCTTTGAATTTGCATTATTTCACACTAGATTGTAGTTGCAACTATTTATTATATGTTCTTTTATGTCACAACTTTGTGGACCAATCGTGAGTTGGAAGCAAGCACAAGATCGAACAAATGGTACCCCAAAAGGATTTGGGTTTTGCAAATTTGAGTCTTTAGAAGGAGTTCTCAGTGCCTTACGCCTTCTGAACAAATTTATTTTGGAGTGCCAAGAATTAGTGGAATGCATTCTATTTTCTTTTTATGAAATACGCTAAGCATCTGCAACATGTTTTGATTTGTTGACCTTTGGTAGTTTGCAATGTTTGTGGTGTCTTCCTTGTACATAATTGAAACGGTAATAATAATTGAAGTCCTCTATTAATTGTTCTCTATTTTTACCATTTGTATTTTTTGCAACCATCAGGTGCTAATCACCATCTTCCTTGAATTGTTGTACTGCATCTTGCTAATTTCCATTTACAGTGGCAGATCTTGTTGTCACTTTGGTGCTATTTTCCTTTTTTTTTCAAATAAATCTATATTTGGATTACATTTAACTTACTGCAGAAAGTTGTTCACTTTACAAATCTATATGAAAAAATATTTATTATTAGTACTTGAGAGTGGTCATTGTTGCAATGTTGTCAAGTGCACATTTGCATGCCTATTGAATTGCAAGTATCACCATGGACTTGCAGTTCCCATTAGTGCATTGCACTTTTATTTTGAATTGGAGGGGAGGTAAATTTATTTTTAATTTATCTTCATTTAATTGGAAAAGTTACTTATTATAGTTTTATAGATATTGAAGGATGAAGTAGGTCTTATGGAGATTGGTTACATATGGGTTGTTTTAGATTGACAAGAGAACTTGAACTTTCACTCTATTACAGTAACCTGAATAAAAGCGAAAACAATAGGAAAGAAGAAATAAACCCGTGTAAAGGATGGTACCAGTCCAAGCCATATTTATTGTTCAGCAATACGAGTAGAATTTAAACATTATCTTCACTAGGTGAATTTTAGCCACACAAATAAAACCAACTTCTCCTATTGTTCTCTCAAGCTCAACATTACTGCCTAAAAGGGTCATACCTCACCAAGCCAATACTCTGAGCATGGGCTATACCTCACTTTCCCAATACTTGTAGCATGGGCATGTGTTGTCATTTGTACGAAGAACATTGATTGGTGCCTTATATAGTTAAATATAAAACACAAACAACCACATCGTACATGCCCAGTACCCATCATGGACATATGTTATCATTTAAAGAAGCATTGTTGTACATAATGACTCATGGTTGTTGTGCAGTGTTGAAGCCTGCTGATATGGCATAGTCACACCAACCATGATCTTGGTGTAGGGAAAGAAGGAGACAACGTGTTATAGATTCAATTTTTTGTCTAGCTCTTTGAAGTTGTCTTCTGATTTGTATTGATCCAATTGGTAAAAGAAACTATGTGAAAGTTGATCCATTTTGTTTTTACAACTTTCCTGATTTTCCCAAATCTTTTATTCCTTCGATGTACCTTCGCACATTTAAGGAAAATTGCTAGTTTAATAATTTTGATAGAATAGGTTATGATTTTTCATATTATTTTGTTTTTTATATTTAAGAAAGATACAACGCTAGTGAGAATAGGCACAGAAAAGAGGTCGAACAAAACCCTCTCCCCCTCAACTCTTCCATCGAGAGCTAGGAAGTGGCAGAACCAAAGAGACTCGAACAAAACGAACCTTGATGGTCTGCTGGCAGTGTCAACAACATGCTACAACACCTACAAAGGATGAACAATGCGACAAAAATGTGATAAAGACACAAAAAAGAGTCGATACAACTAAGGTTTATTACGCCCGCTCCCGCTCCCTCAACTCTCTCCACTCAAATATAATTATCATTATTACTATAAATATTTTAGTATAATAAATATAATTAATATTTCATTAACACTAATATATATTTTTTCAATGTTGTGATTTTATAAGGTCATCATTATTACTATAAATATTTTAGTGTAATAAATATAATTAATATTTTATTAACAATAATATATATTTTTTCAATCTTGTAATTTTATATAATCATCATTATTACTATAAATATTTTAGTGTAATAAATATAATTAATATTTTATTAACAATAATATATATTTTTTCAATATTATAATTTTATATAATAATCATTATACCTATATTTTAGAGTAATAAATATAATTAATATTTCATTGACAATAATATATATATTTTTTAATGTTGTGATTTTTTATGTTTCTGCGAGTGTAATTTATTTCATTTCATTTGATTCTTCTTAACCCAAATCCAAAGTTAAGTGAATCTTTACTTTGCAAGTAACATTATGAAACTTTTAGATAAAGCTATTATCCTTGCACCAAGGCAGATGATGACCCATCAAGTAAACTTTTGACTATGAATTAGTTTTCCTTTTGACTAAAAACTAATCCATATTATCTGAAGTTAGCATTATAAAATAAAAAAATATTTATTTTATTTTTTTGACAATTGATTGGCTATAATCTCATTCATCTTATCATGCAATAATTTCATTTTGTACATCTCTGACATGGGAAGTGTACAGTGAAATAAATATCACTTAAATCCTAGTTGTAAGGTGTGATTTCCGGGCTATAATGTCTGTTTTGTCTTTACTGCCTTTGCCACCGTGGCAAGAGCTCTGCCTCAGCCGTGGGAAAGACAGATGCCATGTCAAACACAGTAACAACAACATATAACATGCCAGATCCTCCATGGAAGATCTATCAGGTAGCCATGGATGTACGGAGGGAATTGTTATTTTTTTTTTAATTAATTATGAACCATATTTATAATGAAAATATGATTTTTTTGGAGAAATAATTTGAATATTTATAATAATATTTTTATCTATTTTTTAAAAGTATTTATTAATTAAATATAAATATTTTTTGAAAGTATATTTGATATAATATGTCTTTTATACATAATATTTAAGTAAAATGATATTAAATTATTTTTAAATTTTATATTATAATTATTAACATATATATTTAAAAATAAAATAATATTTTTCCTTGACTAATTTTTAGGTTAAAATTGTAGATATGATAAACATTATAACATTAAAAAATAATTAATTTAAGTGTATTAACTTAGTTTATTTAAATGAGTGAAATTCTGAAAATGAGAAAATCTTAATTTTTCTTGACACATTGATCAACCTAAAATAATATAGTTATCTCTCATTTTAAATGCCTAGTTTTATTTATTTTTTAAAATATAGTTAATTATATATAAAAAATATAGTTAATTATATATAAAAAAATAAATAAAACTAGGCATTTAAAATGAGAGATAACTATATTATTTTAGTTTGATCAATGTGTCATGAAAAATTAAGATTGTCTCATTTTCATTTTTAAACTAAAATTTAAACAAAACTATCTTTAAAAATATAACATTTCAAAAATTATTTAATATTTTTTCCTCATCCAAATCAAACTATATATCACACCATGTTTAAGTCATTAGATCAAATGTTAGACGATTGAAATGTTTTAGGCTACTCTTTCCTAAAAAATTCCATCCACGAGTCTTGGATAGACAGTGATCTACTACTTTGTTAAAACACTTCTTGATGTGAAGTTACTGGTTCAATTCCCCTATTCCTTACCCTGTCTGTACCCATCAAACTTATTATTTAAAATCTCTTTATAAACCACTCGTTAAAAAACTACAATCTTCAATTCAAACCAACATAAATAAAAAAACAAATATAATTCAAATGCAACGCAGAAATTTCATTAAAAAGAAAATAAATAAATAAATCATTTATTAACTAAAATTGACACCACAGACACTACCATTAAATACATCAATATAAATGTTTCATATCTAACGTAACATCAATATAAATGTTTCATATCTAACGTTTTCTCTAACTACCCATCATTAAATACATCAATATAACTGTTCCATGTCTAACGTTTTCTCTAACTGACTACCCCGAGTGCTGACCAACGTCTTACATCTTAGTTTAAAACTATTGGTCTATTTGCTTATGCTTGGTAGCACGATAACTATATAGTTATCCTGTAAAAAGCCGACGAGCGACGAGGCTGTCCCGTCAACTGACAAACCCAAGGGACATGTCAGTTAACTGCGTCCGTGGTTCTTTTCACTTGCTATCGGGATTCGGCCTGTCACTGCCACCATCTCTATTCCCCGCCATCAGGTTAAAGAGTGTCGGCGGTCGCTGGGCCTTGATAGACCTCAGCGCCTTTTGCGTTAAGCCTTGGGTTCTTGCAGTTTTGTTAAGTTATGGTGCTAAGGTTAATCTAATAAATTATAATTAATTTAATATAAAATAAAAGGAAAAAATAATATATTACAATAAATCCAATTCACATAAGGTTAATGTTTGAATTTTAATTATTTATTATTTTGTAAAATTCATTGATTCATTTATCAATAAAAAAATAAGTAGTCCATAGCTTTTCTAGCAACGGTTTGAACAACAATAGGAAACAGGCTTTTTAGTCTCATTTACATAATAATAAACTATAGGCATGCTAATATGTAAATGATAAACTATAGGCATGATAATTAAGACTAAATGTGATAGCAAAAAATGGCATGAAGTCCTCCATAGGAATACATATCATATAGTTATCCTCATACCAATCATAAGCAAAAGGACCAATAGTTGTTGATTTGGGTTGTGGTCTATAGTAATATGTTTAGTTTTGTTAAGTCATGGTGGTGCTAAGGTTAACTTAATAAATTAAAACTAAATATAATTTTTGGAATTTAATTAAAGTTATTTATTTATGATCATGAGAGGGTATATGGTGATGCTCGCAGGAGTGAAGATGTGGAATTGAAACTAGTGAAACGAATCACAGATGTGGAGTTGAAACTAGTGAAACAAATCACATAGCATTAAGCTCGTACCCGATAACCAGAACTTCTTGGGAGGTCACCCATCCCAGAACTCCGTAACTAGGACTTTTCGAGAGGTCACCCATCCCAGAACTCTTTTGGCTCAAGCGCTCTTAACTGTGGAGTTTTCCCCACAATCAAACCCACTTAGCTTGCTACCCCATTTGCAAAACCTTAGCAAGTATTGTGTTTTTTGAATGGTTCATAGAGATGGTGGCAGTCAAGAGATCGATAGCAATAAAAAAAACCACAACAACAATTAAAACAGTTAAATGACTTGTCTGTTAGGATCGGCATTTTACAAGCATTTTACAAGATAACTATATAGTTATTGTGCTACCAACCATAAGCAAAGAGACCAATAGTTTTAAACTAAAAATGCACTGTGAAAACGGCTCATACTTAAAATTATAATTAATTTAATATAAAATAAATTATAATTAACTAATATATTAAAATAAATCTAATTGATATAACGTTAATGTTTGAATTTTAATTTTAATTTAATTTATTTCTTTTAAGTTATTAAAACTTTTATCAATCAAAAAAAATATAAGTAATTTTTTTAGTCCATAGGTTTTCCAAATTTTATTACTAAAAAAGATATAATAAAATTAGTAAGAAAAACATAATAATAAACTACTAAATTATTAATTATAATACTTTGGATAAATGTCTTTGGGAAAAATTGACTAAATCATTATAATGTAATTAATCGAAAAGATATTTATCAGATTATTAATTATAATACTTTGGCTAAATGTCTTTCCGAAATTTTTTGACCGTGATCAGGAAATTTTTAGATCTATTACTCTTGAATATAAACATGATAACTAAAACTTAACGTGAATGCAAAAAAAACCATAAAAACCTACATAAAAATACATATATATAGTTATCCTGGGAACACTAAGTGCTGACCAACGCCTACCGTCGTTATAAATATAGTGGACTCGTAGTGATAGTAGGTGCATGGTTTGCAGTGGAGGAGAGGAAGAAGAACAGAAGGGCCAGGCATTCATATTCTAATATCATGAATACAATGAATCTTCAAAACCAGATCTTGGAATGTGCTTTACACGCGGTGATTGTGCCATTTCCTGCGCAAAGTCATGTTAACGCTCTCATGAATTTGGCGCAGCTGCTGGCTATGAGAGGATTTTTCATCACCTTCGTCAATACTGAATGGATCCAGAAACGCATGGTCGAATGTTCTGCAACAAATGGAAATTCTCTTATTTCTCTGGTTTCCGGCGGCGATCCTCATTTTCAAGACCGGAAAATTCGATTTCTGTGTATTCCCGACAGCTTACCACCGGACCACAGCCGCGCCGCCAACCTTGGGGAGTATTTCGTCGCACTGCAAAAATTGAGCCCTGCATTGGAGCTCCTCCTTCGCAGCAACGGAGGCAGCGACCCAACTATTCATAATGAAAGTGACAAATACTCATCAATTCCGTTTCCACCAATCACATGCATCGTGACAGATGCTTTTATGTCTTGCACGGAGGAGGTTGCTACAAATATGAAAGTGCCCAGGGTCGTCTTCTGGCCCTTATGTGCTGCTGCCTCCATTGCCCAGTGCTACACTACCCTCCTTATTTCTAATGGACATATTCCTGTCAAAAGTAAGAACTTCTCTGCACTGCCAGGCTGGTTTTTGTTCTTCAAGTTAATGAAAGAATCATAGAGATATTTCGCTAATGATGTGATTAATCTGAAAAATATTTATCTAAATTTTCTTTTTAATTTTCTAATCTGCAATAGCTATAACTAACTAACTTCAATTATAATTTCCCCACGAAATGGGATTTTTTTTTAAGTACAGTAAAGGAGGCGAACAATCCAGAGAAACTGATCACTTGTCTGCCGGGCAACATACCAAGTTTGAGGCCTAGCGACCTGATATCCTTCTACCGTGTTCAGGATCCTTCAGAGATTATTTTCAATGCCTTTCTCTACGAATCAAACAAATCCAGGAAAGCGGACTACGTACTCGTCAACACTTTTGAGGAGTTGGAGGGGAGGGACGCAGTGATGGGACTTTCTTTGAATGGATGTCCTGTTCTGGCGATAGGACCTCTATTCCTTCCTAATTTTTTACAAGGCAGAAATTTCACCACCAGTCTGTTGGAGGAGGAGGAGAGCTGCCTGCAATGGCTCGATATGCAACGGCCAGCATCTGTTATATATGTTTCGTTTGGCAGTCTGGCCGTCAAATCTCAGGAACAACTGGTGCAGCTGGCGCTAGGGCTAGAGGGGACTGGGTATCCTTTCTTGTGGGTTCTCCGCTCCGATATCGCAGAAGGGAAGCCTGCAGTTTTACCGGATGGGTTCGAAGAACGAACCAAGGATCGGGCATTGCTTGTAAGGTGGGCGCCTCAGATCAAAGTGCTTGCCCACACATCGGTTGGATTATTCCTCACGCACAGCGGTTGGAACTCTACTTTGGAGAGCATGAGTGTGGGTGTTCCCGTGGTGGGATTCCCTTACTTTGGCGACCAGTTTCTGAATTGCAGATTTGCCAAGGATGTGTGGGAGATGGGCCTCGATTTTGGAGGGGTGGAGGTGGATGAGCACAAGGTTGTGAAAAAGGAAGAGGTGGAGGATATTGTGAAGCGAATGATGACAACTCCGGAGGGACAGAAGTTGAGAGAAAATGGTGTGAAAGTGAAGGAGTGTGCAGTGAGGGCCGTCCTTCTAGGGGGCTCGTCGTTCAACAACTTAAACACCTTCCTTAAAGACATGGCGAGGGAAGCAGCAGCGTTGTCTCATAGCCATAACTCTTCGATGACAACCAACCCGGGCGGGGTTCTTGAATGAATGTAGTCTTTTGTCATGGTATAATGTGTGTGGTGTGGGCGTGTTTTAAGTAGTGAACAAGGCTACAAGGTAGCGACTATCTGGCGCTTAGTTTAAATATAGTAATGTTGTAATTTGTGATGTTGGAAATGTCTATGGATAGCTATTACGGCTGTTACATGCCGCTTAATGTAATTATAGAGATGTTGCAATTTGAGTTTGACCATGTTTATGAAGATTTGTTTTGTAACAAAGTATAGTTAAATTAAATTAGAAATAATTGTTGCAATTTGAGTCTAGCCCAAGTCCCATACATTCGGATTTCAGGTGAAGGAAGACCGTGGGCTATATGCCCCTTTGAATATTAATTTGAATATACATGAGATGGGTCCAGATATTAGTTGACCTAGAATTGAAGATTGAAATGCTATTTGAATGTTAGTTCGAGTCTCATATGACAGGGACTATAGTAATCGAAAATAGGTTGTTAACATTATTTCCTTTACGTTTTATTTCAAGTATGCAGCTTATATAGATATTTATTTTGTTCAATCTGCCACTTTTGCACTTATGTTATTGGTTGGAGTTCTGTGAAATAATTATTGGGTAAATAGTGAGAGTTCTTCATTAAAACTTATGGTTCTAACCAATATCTACCAAATTCTAAACCAATTGGCCTAAAAAAACCTTAAGAGAATATTTGACTATATGTGTTAATTGTTTAATGATTATAAACTTGTGCAACTTTTAAAAAACAAAACACTGTGTCTCTTAATGTAATTATAGTAATGTTGCAATTTGAGTTTGAGCATGTTTATGAAGATTTGCTTTGTAATAAAGTATAGTTAAATTAAATTAGAAATAATTGTTGCAATTTGAGTTTGAGCATGTCTATGAAGATTTGCTTTGTAATAAAGTTAATTTAGTTTAAATATAATTAAATTAAAGTAAAAATTAAAAATTTATGGGCTACATAGTAGTAGTTTAAATCTATCTAAATTATAGTAAAATAACTTTTGTGTTGATGATGGTAACCAATTGATAATTACTAGTGTAAATATAGTGATGTTGCAATTTGACTTTGAGGAAGTTTATGAGGATTTGCTTTGTAATAAAGGTGCTAGTTAGTTCAAATATAACTAATTTAAGTAATAATCACCAAGACATTAATGTTTATCATGTAATTGGTGAAAATTTGAATCTGAATTAGAAAAATAATAATTATTCACTATAACTATTTAACATAATCCCAATTACTAAAATTATTAAAAAAAAATCACAATTTTAAATATTATTATTTGTATTAGATTTATTTAACATCTCAACAAATTTTAATCCTAATAATTTTTTACAATTGAAGGGCCAATTGATCGAAGATCTGGCCAAAGCTTTGTAAGTAAATTCAAGATTTTATATATGAATGAATCTATCCAGTTTTACATGTGCATTGGTCGAATCAATTTCTGTATGGGAATATTTGAATCCCTGTGATTAACTTTGTGGATGGAACTCTGTCATAGAGCTCTAAAATAAGGCTTTGCATTTAGTGGAAGAGTCGGTGTGAATAATACCGATATCGTGGTTAAGGTTGAATGGAAATTGTAAGTAACAAAACTCTATAATTGGGTTGTAGCGTAATCCTAAATATGTTGAGGAAAATTCTGTTAATTACAGCACTTGAGGATTTCGGCATACTTCAGAGAGAGCGTGACAATTAATTGAATTCATGCACCTGCTGTATGAAGGAGGCTCGGTTCTTATGAAATCTCGGTGAATTGGTGTGTGAGTATATCACTGATATACAGTATTGGACGTAATGGTTGGTATGTATCGAGAGCATAGAAGTGATACAAAAGGAGTGAAATTCATAGATAACGAAGGCGAAGGTGAATCCTTTATAATATGTTGTTGAAGTGCTGACGGAACCTCAAGCAAGGAGAATCGGAACGGTGAAATGAACAGTAAAACCGACGTCTGAGATACCAGTGGTATTCGCGCTTGTAAAAAGTGGTACGCTGTATTGTGGAAAAGAACATGATATCAGTGGTTGGCTGCCACGCGTCTTAGAGTGGTTTTCGAAAACGACTTTTTTCGTGTTAATTCTGAGTATTAAACCTCAGTCGGAGAAAAAACGTGATACTTACCCGAAGCGTCCGATCTGGAGAGAGAGAGAGAGATCGCACAGCAGTCGCGTGGTGACTTGCGCAGAAGATAAGCCAAGGTAAGCGGCGAGTTTAACACTATGGAATAGTTATATGTGGGGCCCAGAAACCGAAATGAAATGTAACCATCGCGTTAAATTTATATGCCTGGTTTGAATGTTATAAGTGCTTGCATGCTTGTTTAATAGTTTCAAATTATTGGTTAATATCACAGGTATTAAACCGGGCTTAGATATGTGATTAAAAAGGGGTGAAGCGTCGACTACTTAGCCCTTTGCATAATATACAAAGGAGGGGTAACATTATCAAGGTGCTTTGTTATAAAGGCCTGGGGTTTTATAAAAAGGCCGAAGACTTTAATATTTGGATATGCATATGAATGGAGGGTGAAGCGTATATTAATGAATTATTAAGTGATAACACCGAGGACCTTATTGTATGGTCTACCCCACAGACTTTGAGTAAATACTACTCATGCTTGAACATAGTTGTTGGACCTTTATGGAATTTGGTTTTATATAAAGACAAAAAGAGAGCTCCCACATAAGGGTGAATGTTGGGTTTTATACCTGAGGAGCCAGAGAACTGTTCAATTAGTGCATAAATATGCGAAGAGGCGTTCCCTGTAGAGTTGGACGCAGAGTATGGGAAAAACCATTCCGTGGAGTAGCAACCAGTGGAGAGAAATGGAGGTTATGAAGAAATGGCATCGGATCGAAGCCAATAGTGTGAGAGATTGTTGATGGAAGCTGGTGGTTCGAATGCGAAACTGGAGGAAAGCAGAAGCTGAGGAAATGGATGGAAACGTAAGGCATGAACAGAGTTAGATCATGCGGAACCTTGAGTCCAAGAGTCGTTGGAACCTTAACAAACAATGAAGGCGGTTTACAAGCACAAACCTGCTGGTATCGTGCGGTGCCAAAGTGGTAAGAGGAATTGCAACAAAAAAACGTGATTCCACACAATGGAGGACGCGTGGCCTTTGGTGGTATTAGAAAACCACCCTCATCGCATGAATTTGGAAAATTAAAGCCCGTGTATCAAAATTGCACGACATTTGTTGATGTCCGTTGGATCATTGATTAGAGCGCGACGAATTACGGATCATTGGATCCATTCGGTGGTTAATGCAATGTAAAGGCACTGGGGCCCAGCTAAGGATCGTGTTGAATGGTCGGAAGTTTAATGTGAAAGGAACGTATGGTGTTAATAATCGAGGTTTATACGAATGATCATCACTAAGGTCCACACTTGGAAGCTTGGTACGTTATAAAAGATGAAGGCGCGTATGTAATTGAACCAAGGTCCATTGTTTAATGTCAGCTCCTCGCAATCGGGTTGTTAGGTGATGTGCCTTTGTTATACGCATTTAGTATTAATCAACCAAGTTCGGGCTCGAATTTAAAATGGCCACATAGTTCAAACACTATGGTGGGTCTCGGGGTTTAATTAGAAAGTCTGGGCGAATAGAAATGAAACCAATAATTGTTAACCAAGTCTTTTGTAAGACTTTTGAGAAGGTTATATGCGCAGATTTCATTTAAATATAGCGGTGGTTTCATGTAAGTGCCATGCCACGACACATATCACCAAGCCTCCAGACCACATGGCCATATGCATGTGAACCACTAGACGGTTCTTAAATCATGGCACACACAGGCAGACATAGGTTATGGTTATCTAATTCCAGCATAGAAATGTTCAGAAGTAGGGTAGAGAGTTCAAGAACTGTGCAGAGATTTTTAGATGATACTCTGCTTAATGGAAGGGTCGAATTCTGTATGAAGAATATCCGAGTTCCTGTAGTAGATATGGAGCCCTGTATTACCAACTGATCGAAAAGTACATGTATTAGTGGTTTGAACTAACTGAGGAAGGATGAGTTAGTTATCCGCTGAGATGAGGCTCTGCCATTGATGGAAAAATCGATGTTAATACTGTCGACAGTGTGTTTCGAACTGATAGATAGTGGAGTTATATATATTTTTTGAGTATACGCAATGAACAGAGGTCTGGCTTTAAGCCACGCAGGGAGGTTTCATGCCATCCATAAAGAATGGACTTGTATTACAGTAACTGAGCTTAGGGAGTTGGTTATGCACTGTCTGCGTGCCTGGAGGGACATAACAGAACATGAACCAGTTGGGGTTGAACGCTACCAGCATGCAGAGACCTTGTATTTTGTACATGCGCGGAGAGTTAACATCAATGTGAAAGGTAAAGCCGTGAGAAATGACAAAAATCTCGAAGTGAATGCACGCGATTGAGCGTAGTACAGAGTTTAGATCGCTGGCGGAACCATGAAGGAGGGAGCGGAACCGTGAAGCAGCCTGGAGAACCCACGAATGGTATTCGCATAATTTTTAAGCGGTAAGCTTAATTGGAAAAAAAATGCGATATCGCTTGGGGATTGACATGCGTCTAATAGTGGTTTTCGAAAACCATCTATATCGCGTTATTTTCGAGTGTTAAACCTCGGAAGAAAAAAAATTGTGAAACCTCATCGTGGTCATTGGATTGCCAAGGCTGATGCGAGAGCAGCTCAGCCGTTGATTAACTTCATTAGTATTTAATCAAGAAGTTGAGCCTTTAAACTGTAATGTGGGACCAGATATGTAATACGTTGATATGAAGAGGTTTAATGTATTACAAAATGGCTTTGTAAAAATGTTCGAATGGTGATTCGGGTCTCCTAAGGTAAGTCCGAAGATGTGTTTCGGATTATAGAAACATCACATAATGGGTCTTCATAAAGGTTCAATTTATGTTTGGTTGTTAAATTAAAGTGGAACCTTTGATCCACCTTCATGAGAGAGTAGGAGTTCATTTGAATTAAAAGAAATCGACTGTTGTGGGTCTGATGCATGAGTGTCCTTTGCACTATGCGAAGTGTATGCATGAGCAAACCATTACATCAAAGGATTGAACCATGAATTCATGGAACGTGCGCCATTCCGCCCATATCTAGTCGATAGAAATGTCTATTCAGTAATAAAGTGAAAGCAAACTCTGCATTAAATGTCGTCAAGGTGAGTTATGATGCTCAAATACAGAGGCGTTGTATGTACAGAGCCCTACAAATTCCCGAGACAACACACCGAAAAAGTCGGCAAAAACCATAGTACGACTGCAGAGCAGGGATTGACGGTAGATCAAAACCATTGAAATTGGCACTAAGATCTATGCGTTTTTCAATAACATGTCGAAACTATCCACCTATCAGATGCAAGAAAAATAAATTAAAAAATTATTAAAACTTAACTATAGCCAAACTATACAAAAATTTAAGAGATATGTCTAATCAAAGACAATTAATGTCACTATCAAGCAAAACTTGATGCGTAGTGACCTGCCAGCGGCAAGTACAATAACAAGATTGATCAGCCATAAAGTAGCTATTACCCACCAAATTAAATTGGAAAATCCAAGGACATGGGTGTAATTAATAATTATGGGATTGTATGGAATTAAGTATTATGTTAATGTATCTCATATCATCCGTTTGTCGTGGTTCGCATTAATATCATCTGTTTGTTTGTAGTGGTTTGCATTGGTTTATTGGCTTAGTTTTTATAAACAATGATCTTACATAGGTGTGTTTATTCTTTATTTGGAATATATATATATATATATATATATGGTTTAATTACTTAAATTAAATGAGTGACAAATGTAGAACGTAGACAGTATTAATCTATAATGATAAGTATCAAAATATTTATTTCATGATATATATAGCATCGTTAAAATTAAAAAACAAGTGACTATATTATAATTTTACTTTAAATCATTAATATTATTATTAATTGTAGAAAATAATATATAAATTAAACATATATTTATTTAAAAAAACATGGAATATGGATCTAGAGTATGTCTTAAAAGTGTTTATGTTTAGCTAAGAGACATGGATCTAAACTATGTCCTAAAACTGCTTATGTTTAGCTAAGAGTTTGTCTTCCTTGAACACAAGGAAACAGGTTAAGGGCCTTGGGTATCCAACAAAAGTGAAAGTCTTACCCCTTAAGGACCACCAATGGGTAACTCTAGGTGGCATGCTTTTACTTGAATAATAGTGATGAGTTAATTTGCATTGGGTAATTCTAGGTGGCATGATTTTCTTTGAATAATAGTGATGAGTCAGCCTACATTTGCAATAGGAGCAAGTGATGACTCGATCTCCATTATTGGTTTGACAACTTAGCTATGATAGGTTTTCCCAAAATAAAAAACATGGGACAAGATTCTTAATCATGATGATTTACAAGACTCTTAATTTATAAATAGGCTTTGTTACTATCATGGCCTATCAATACTACATGCCCAAAAAAATATGACTGAGTGCATATGACACTTGTTAATATGAAATTTTCTTTAATTAATCAATTTAATTAAAAGGGTAAAAAGAGCATAACTACTTTGGAGATAAATCTCAACCATTGATTTGTGTATACTACTTTGAATATTCCATGGAGGTTAAATCCATACCATCCACCTAATAATTATCAAAATCTAAATTGGTCGTGCCATGGATTTCAACACGAATGAGGAAATGGACTATGAGCCTAGCATGACTCATGTGCAGATTTTTTGCTCTCAGCAAGAGTACAATTGTCACCCATATCCTTTATCAGACCTCTGTCAACGCAGGTTTTCGTATATATCGAATTTTCATGAGGATACGCCATGTGGGGGTTTTCATGCTACTGGTCATTCCAGTTCCTTAAAACCTTATGTTCACTCTCCCATTTCCACTACTCGCCCCTCCCTCTTGACTAACGAGTGCCATGGTGAGACTAGGCCTACTTAAGAGCCTACAACCTATGTTGTCAGAAACGAGAAACAAGAAACAAAACGAGAAATGAAAATGGGACGAGAAATGAATTTTGTAGGTTTTGCATTCAAGAAACGACGAGAGAGAAAGAAACAATAAAAATATGAAAAAAAAGTTGCAATGCTTTAAAAGAAGTAAAGTTCAGCCTAAAGAGCGTTCACGTTCAATTTTATATAAGGCTACAAATTAGAACAAATGCTTTGTAAATAAAATCTAAAACCTAATTAGAATACACTGTCTCAATAAAACATTAACCACTTGTAAAATATTAAATAGAATTTAAAAATACATCATTTCGACAAAACATTAACCACTTTTAACATGATCCAAAAAATGAAGCATATTAAAATATTCGATTGTTTTGGCAATAACATTCTTAATGGTTCTCAATGTCCAAATAATAAGGGATTTGAAAATATTTCATTTGTCTCACAATGCTTTGGCAGGAGAAGCGACTTCTCTAATAGGACTTTGCAATGTTTCTAAGGAAGTCACTTGAAATGAAAGGAAGTCACTTGAAATGAAAAATACAGGGTGACCAACACATCCAGGTGGGTCCTTTTTCACCTCCAAAATAGTGATGGTCTATTGAAGAATTATATAAAAGGCTTAAATTGCCTTTATTAACCACACAAGTTGTGTGAAATATCCTTCTAGATCCCTGCTACCCTAAAATGTGGACTTCAGTTACTTCCACAGTGCATTAATACCTATTTAGACACCCTATAGATTGTGTTATAGATTATGTATTCCAAAAAAATCATTATGTTTAGCAATGAACTATCCTTACATAGAACGATCGTAGAAAACAACGTTTCTCGTGCCGTCTCGTTTCTAGCGAATTTTTTTTTAGAACGATGGTTGTCATCTGTTGAATTTCCACGACCTTGGATCTAGGTTAGAGTCTTAAAATCATTGATGCTATCAAACCAACAATCTCAACCATGAACTACGTTTCACAACGAAAATATAAACTAGTAAATCACATATGCACAAATATACACAATTTTAACAAAAGTGTACAATAATGTACAATCACCAATCTTCGTTATACTAAACCAAAATCTGAATAATACAAGAGTATATGGTATATAAGATACAATGGAAAACTTGATGTCGCTATCTTGTCCTGTTGGTCCTTCGCTTCCATACTACTCACTAGTAGTGCCTTAGTCCATCAAGGCCACTACACATTGAGACTCTAGGAGGGTTTCCCCCTAACACTACTACAAGTCACTAATGTAGAGTGTACACAGGATGATCCAATATTCTCTCTAGGTAGGCCTAATTCCCGAGCTCCAACTGTCAGGCTAACATCAACTTTAGTCCATCAAATTGCTGCACTTTGACCCAAACTTCACCCAACCTTCAGCTGCTCTTTGTCAGATCAAGATAACTTGTCTAGGGCTAATTTGGGTAGCCAACACATTTCACTCCACTAGATCAATGGCATCGAATACTACACTATCGATTCTGCTCCTAGGAAGACTCTTCACCACCACAAAATATCCTCCACATGGAATCAATAGGCTGCAATGTCACTGTTACACAACAATTTGTCACCGTCCCTGCAATTCCCCATCCCGCACAATTGGAGGGCTCATTCCGTGACCTGTGAGCAGTGACATGACTTGAAACCACTTTCATGACATTCCTCTGAACATGAGCTTTCATTGCCCCGAAGACAACTCCTTGTAAAAAACCCTAAAAACACCCCTTTTTGCATTGGCGCGGGAAGCCAGTTCAGTACCCGCGCCAATGGGGGAAATCCTTCAAAGAGGGCGCGCCAATTGGCGCTCTGTCTCAGAGTCACACTCACGCCAGCCATTTTAAGAAGTGTTTTTAAAAATAAATGGCGAAAGTTTCGTCCTAACCAATCCATAAACTGGTATCTAATTTGAGTTGGGAGGTTTGGCTCCAGATCTCCATGTAGAGGAAGTGGTTTGCCACATCTCATGGAAGCTTCCTTGAGGGTAGGGCCAATCCCATGATTATAGGGATCCCAACTCCCCTTCCTCCATCTATAAAAGCTTGCTCATCTCATTTGCAAGCTAGTCTCCAAGTTCCCAAGAGCCATCAGAGCCTTATGTTGCAAGAGCCTTGATTCATTCCCTTAAGGCCAAATCCAAGCAAGGAGATTATCGTCGAGACATCCGAAGAGAGAGGTTTGTCCCATCCCTGACAGGATTTTTCGAGACGTGTTCCGCTGGTGACCCTCCGAAGGAGAATTCAGCGTCAGAGCTAGGTTGTATCCACCTTTGATTGATTAATGATAAACGACTATTGGTTATGGTTCCACTCCTATTGTTGATTATGATGATGAGTTATGTCTTCTCTGACTGACATATAGTTGCATATACTGGATTTTACGCTTGTGTTTGTTTTGTTTCTTGCGTGTGCAGGTGTCCGATAACAGAGATCGTGAGGATCGTGATCTGCCAGAGCTAAGGAACAGGAGTGCTACTTTCTCTACAAGCGACAGCGTTGGATTCAAGGTAAGCCTTCTTCGTAAGCTGGTTTATTGCAATTAGGAACTTGCGCCATTGCGTGTTATGATTGTTGCTAGACCCGATATGGGCTAGTAGGGATCGCCTCTATCCGCAGAGGGGATTTACCTCTTCAACAAATTGGCGACTCATTGAGGAAAATGGAACCAAGTCTTTAGCCATTAATCGAGCACATCGCTCTTGAACATGGCACTTGTATGCATTCGTGTAAGATTGAGATACTCTCTTTTCGTTTTTTTTTTTTCACTTGCCTCCGTGGTTTTGGGTGATCCCTTTTGACCTCTCATCTGCTCTTTGCCTTGTCATCATGACCCTTGATCTTTTGATGTCAAATACTGCCAAATCCACTGTCGTGCCGCCGATATGTTCAAGAGAAGTTGACCTCTGCATATTTCAACCTTCCTCTGATTCTCATCTGATCGTGATTCACAAAGACATATGTTCCTCTGCCTCGTGTCGATGATGTGGGAAACACTATGGCCCACCTTCGATCAAGGTCACTTCCTGTCGACTTCAGCTCATTATCCAGGAAGCTGATCTAGAGACTCCCTTCTGGTACCTTGGAGCCTGCATGCCTCAATGGCAGGTTCTTCGCGTTCGACGTGAGGTTCTCATTATTGGCCTCCGATCAAGTGATTCTATGGGTGTTCGACACCAACTCATTGATTCACATGCCGTAGATTGTACCTATAGTACCTTGAGGGCCATTGGCATTATTGGTGGTTCCTCTCGCGTATGTTAACAACTTTCCTCATTGGCTGGTAATCAGACGATGTTCTTGCATGTTCGACTTCAGGTCACTTATTCACATGCTTGAACTTGTACTTTGTTCGGGTTGAGATGGAGCGCAAGACCCCGGATTTTTCTCAAAGGAACTAAAAGGTATGCATTTTGTGGATTATTATGATTGGTTGCATGACTCATTCACGATGGGTGTGACCATACCTGACTCTATTTATCGATCCTCACTAGATGGCTGCGTCCGTGCCCTGGATCTGGATTATTGTATACTCTGTTATGGATGGCTGCGCCCATACCAAGTATATATCATGTATCTGAGATATCAGTTGTATTTCTCTACGCGGGTTTTCCGACGGCGGTGTTTTTAGTTGGACACGTTCTCGTAAAGCTTTTCACCCCTCTCTCTCTTTCGGGCTTCCTGCTTTGGGGGGCATCTGTTACACAGTAATCTGTCATTGTCCCTGCAATTCCCCATCTCGCACAATTGGAGGGCTCATTTTGTGACCTGTAAGCAGTGACATGACTTGAAACCACTTTCATGACATCCCTCTCAACATGAGCTTTCATTGCCCTGAAGACAACTCCTTGTAAAAAACCCTAAACAAACCCCCTTTTGCATTGGCGCAGGAAGCCAGTTCAGTACCCGCACCAATGGGGGAAATCCTTCATATAGGGCGTGCCAATTGGCGCTCTGTCTCAGAGTCGCACTCGCGCCAGCCATTTTAAGGAGTGTTTTTTAAAAATAAATGGCGGAAGTTTCGTCCTAACCAATTCATAATCTGGTATCTAATTTGAGTTGGGAGGTTTGGCTCGATCTACATGTAAGAAGTGGTTTTCCACCTCTCATGGAAGCTTCTCGAGGATAGGCCAATCCATGATTATAGGGGATCCTAACTCCCCTTCCTCCATCTATAAAAGCTAAGCCATCTCCCTTTGCAAGCTAGTTCCCAAGAGCCATCAGCCTGCAGTGCCGCAAGAGCCTTGATTCATTCCCTTAAGGCCAAATCCAAGCAAGGAGATTACTGCCGAGACATCCGAAGAGAGAGGCTTGTCCCATCCCCCGAAGGATTTTTCGAGACGGCTCCCCGCCGGCGACCTTCCTCAAGGAGAATTCGGGCCGTGAGCTGTGGTTGTATCCTCCTTTGATCGATTAATGATGTTTCACTATTGGTTATGGTTCCACTCCTGTTGTTGATTATGATGATGAGTTATGTCTTCTCTGACTGACATATAGTTGCATATATTGGATTTTACGCTTGCATTTGTTTTGTTTCTTGCGTGTGCAGGTGTCCGATCATGGAGATCGTGAGGATCGTGATCTGTCGGAGCTAAGGAACGAGAGTGCTACTTTCTTTACAAGCGACAGCATTGGATTCAAGGTAAGCCTTATTCGCAAGATGGTTTATTGCAATTAGGAACTTGCGCCATTCCGTGTTTGATTTTTGCTAGACCCGATCTTGGCTAGTAGGGATCGCCTCTGTTCGCAGAGGGGATTTACCTCTTCAGAAATGGTGATTTACTCACCAGAAATGGTGGGGAAAATGGAACCAAATCTTTGTCGTATCGGCAGTATGTTGCTCTTGAACATGGCACTTGTCTGCATTCGTGTCGGGTTGGGGATATCTCATCTCGTTTTTTTTTTTCACTTGCCTCCATGGGTTTGGGTGATCCCTTTTGACCTCTCATCTGCTCTTTGCCTTGTCATCATGACCCTTGATCTTTTGATGTCAAATACTGCCAAATCCACTATCGTGCCGCCAATATGTTCAAAGATGACTCCAAAATGACTTTTTCGTGTATTTATCGAGTCCGAAAAAGTATAAAATACAACTCGTGTCACCGTTTAAGTTGCGTAAAAACCTGTTGCTGCACATAAAGGCAAGTGTAAAATCCATTTTTGACAAAATATATTAAAATATTAATAAAAAATGACTTTTAAAACCTAATTAGATTTCAAAAAGTTATAAATAAGTCTCAAATGGTAAAAACAAAATTACTTTTACTATTTACCTCATTGGAGAGCAACAGTGGTTCATTTGTGTGCAAACTTCTGACGGCAACTGCGACTGATCCAGGCTATCATTCAGATTCCTGTTTGTTCCAGGTAAGGGGCGCTTCCTTGAACTCCATTTCGATCCATTTTTAGAGATTTCCATTACGGATTAGACTTTTGTGGATTTTTTTTTTAAATTTTAGGGCTCCGCCCATTGGCGCGGGTATTGGGCACGGACCCGCGCCAATGGCCTTTTGCTTACAAAGGGGCCGCGCCAACGACGGAACTCAATTTTCCGCTTTAAATTTTTGAATTGCGAACGATCGAAATGAAATTTCAAGCATAACAGAGATCTAATCGAGGCTTTTTGATCATGTTGATGCAGGTTACTCAGACATAATGGTTATCGAATGGAAGGAGAGGGAGCATGGGGAAGAGGATGAACTGGCTATGGAGAATGAAGCTTGTATGAATGCACTTAAGAACTGTGGACTCAAAAATTTCTTCATGACGCCCTGATTACGAGCTCAACCGGAGCTACTACAATACTTGGTCAGTATATGGGATGAAAATGAAGAAGTGTTTAAGCTTCGGGACCAAGTGTTGGAACTTGAGGTTTCCGACATATATTTCATAACCGGACTATCGCGCAGAGGTCTGGTGCCCATCTTGACAGGCAGCAGACCTTCTGGTGAAAAAATGGAACAAGTAATAGCGAGGGTGTGCCCAAGGGCACGGACCGGATCAGGAAGCGGGAAGGTGGACATCCACATTGTCGAGGATCTAGCACTCAGAGTAGTGCTACACACCATTACATGAGCTGCGGGATCACAAGCTCCACACGAGGCAACCAAAGCCCAACTCATACTAGCCTCTGAGTGTATGAGTCCTACACTGTTTGATTGGGCTACAGCGGTGACAACCAATATCAAGAGGCAGCTGACGAGATGCAAGCAAGTCAAACTAAAGCAGTTTGGCTACGGTTCCATTTTGGTGTCGTTCATCCTGGAATGACTACCTATCTTCCAGGGCCAAGGGGCCATAGTTGCTGAGCCGATACCACGAGAGCCGAGGATGGCTCGCTGCGCAGCACTTATGCCCAGGTCAGGAGGAGACCAAAAAATGTCTTGGAGGCCTGAGTTTTTTGGATGGTTACGGCGTCAGTTGATCGTGGTTGAGGACTGGCCCTACGCTGGGACCGATTTCGCCGGAGATCCCGATCTTCCGCTCCCGGAGGGGGAGGATTGGGATGAGGAGTTGGGTATGATACTCTCTTTTCGTTTTTTTTTTTTCACTTGCCTCCGTGGTTTTGGGTGATCCCTTTTGACCTCTCATCTGCTCTTTGCCTTGTCATCATGACCCTTGATCTTTTGATGTCAAATACTGCCAAATCCACTGTCGTGCCGCCGATATGTTCAAGAGAAGTTGACCTCTGCATATTTCAACCTTCCTCTGATTCTCATCTGATCGTGATTCACAAAGACATATGTTCCTCTGCCTCGTGTCGATGATGTGGGAAACACTATGGCCCACCTTCGATCAAGGTCACTTCCTGTCGACTTCAGCTCATTATCCAGGAAGCTGATCTAGAGACTCCCTTCTGGTACCTTGGAGCCTGCATGCCTCAATGGCAGGTTCTTCGCGTTCGACGTGAGGTTTTCATTATTGGCCTCCGATCGAGTGATTCTACGGGTGTTCGACGCCAGCTCATTGATTCACATGCCGTAGATTTTACCTATAGTACCTTGAGGGCCATTGTCATCATTGGAGGTACCTCTCACGTCTGTTAACAACTTTCATCATTGGCTGGTAATCAGGCGATGTTCTCGCATGTTCGACTTCAGCTCACATATTCGCATGCTTGAACTTGTGCTTTGTTCGGGTCGAGATGGAGTGCAAGACCCTGGATTCCTGTCTGTTATAATCCAGGCTACGATTTTGTGGATTCTTATGATTAGTTACATGACTCACTGATTGGATGGCTGCGACCATGCCTGAGTCTATTTATCGATCCTCACTGGATGGCTACATCCATGCCCTGGATCTGGATTATTGTATACTCTATTATGGATGGCTGCGCCCATACCACGTATATATCATGTATCTAAGATATCAATTGTACTTCTCTACGTAGGTTTTCCGACGGCGGTGTTTTCAGTTGGACACGTTCTCGTAAAGCATTTCACCCCTCTCTCTCTTTCGGGCCTCATGCTTTAGGGGGCATCTGTTACACAACAATTTTTCACCGTCCCTACAATTCCCCATCCCGCACAATTGGAGGGCTCATTCCGTGACATGACTTGAAACCACTTTCATGACATCCCTCTGAACATGAGATTTCATTTCCCTGAAGACAACTCCTTGTGAAAAAACCTAAAAACACCCCTTTTTGCATTGGCGCGGGAAGCCAGTTCAGTACCTGCGCCAATGGGGGAAATCCTTCAAATAGGGCGCGCCAATTGGCGCTCTGTCTCAGAGTCGCACTCGCACCAGCGATTTTAAGGAGTGTTTTTTAAAAATAAATGGTGGAAGTTTCGTCCTAACCAATTCATAAACTGGTATCTAATTTGAGTTGGGTGGTTTGGCTCTGGATCTTCATGTAGAGGAAGTGGTTTGCCACCTCTCATGGAAGCTTCCTTGAGGATAGGGCTAATCCCATGATTATAGGGATCCCAACTCCCCTTCCTCCATCTATAAAAGCTTGCTCATCTCCTTTGCAAGCTAGTTCCCAAGAGCCATCAGAGCCTTATGCTGCAAGAGCCTTGATTCACTCCCTTAAGGCAAAATCCAAGCAAGGATATTATTGTCGAGACATCCGAAGAGAGAGGCTTGTCCCATCCCCGACAGGATTTTTCGAAACGTGTTCCACTGGCGACCTTCCGAAGGAGAATTCAACGTCAGAGCCAGGTTGTATCCTCCTTTGATTGATTAATGATAAGCGACAATTGGTTATGGTTCCACTCATGTTGTTGATTATGATGATGAGTTATGTCTTCTCTGACTAACATATAGTTGCATATACTGGATTTTACGCTTGCGTTTGTTGTGTTTCTTGCGTGTGCAGGTGTCCGGTCACGAAGATCGTGAGGATCATGATTTGCCAGAGCTAAGGAATGGGAGCGCTACTTTCTCTACAAGCGACAGCGTTGGATTCCAAGTAAGCCTTCACCGCTAGTTGGTTTATTTGCAATTAGGAACTTGCACTATAGCGTGTGACGATTGTTGCTAGACCCGGTCTGGGCTAGTAGGGATCGCCTCTGTCCGCAGAGGGGATTTGCCTCCACAACAGTCACGATCCAATTTTGGTAAACACTTTTGACCCAAAAAACCTCCACAAAAAACTCCTATAACACTGTTTGCACTGTTTCTCCTACGATTCTGGTTAGGGTCTCAAATAGGAACCCCAATCTTGGTACACTCAGATTGATAGTTATCTCACTGGATGAAGCTTCACCAAAAGTGAAGCGGATGTGAACCTCTATCATATTTTGGTACAAGGTAAATTTGTTATTATTGTTTTATATGTTGATGATTCAATATTGATGGGTGATGAGCATATAATCAGATCTTGCAAGGAAGACCTTGCAAGAGAATTTGAGATGAAGGGCATGGGTCTTATGCACTATTTCCTCAGGCCGGACGTATGATAAGGTTATGGAGAATTTTTTGTGTATCAAGGAAAGTATGCTACCAAGATACTACAAATGTTTCACATGGAGAGTTGTAAACCCATGGAGAGACCTCTAGCGACCAACTGGAGGAAGGAGGATGCCACTTCAGGTGAAGAGGTTGATGCTACCATTTATTGACAACTCGTGGGTTCACTGATGTATCTTGTGATCACATGAACATATATGTGGCTTGTAGTCAACTAATTGATCCAATTTATGGTTAGGCCGATTAAATTGTATTGGAAGGAAACGAACCATGTTTTACGTTGCCTCAAAGGCACTACCCAGTATGGATTATGGTACAAACAAACAAAGGGAGTGAAGCTATGTGGCTTCATAGATGCATATTGGTAAGGGAGTCCATCCGACCGAAAGAGTACATCAAGTGCAATTTTCAGTGTTGGGTTAGTAGTAATTTCTTGGTACAGCAGGAAACCGAGATCTGTGGCGCTCATCTCGGAAAAATTTGAATACATGGTTGCAAATAAAGCAACATGTGAGGTGATATGGATGAGAAAGATACTTGTGGGGTTGTTTGGTCAAGATATGGATCCAACTATGATTTATTGTGATAATCAGAGTTGCATTAATCTCTTTTGGAATCTAGTATTTCACAATTGATCCAAGCATATATCTATCAGGTATCAACATTTACGGGACTGTGTGCAGAGGAGGATAGTGTTACTACAATACATTCTGACAGAGGAACACGATACTGACATATTGACAAAGGCTTCACAAGAGGGAAGTTCAAATTCCATAGGTGTGGAATAGGGGTGGTTGAAAATCCCTTTCTTTCTAAGAGGGAGTGTTGAGAAGTGTAGCAAGAAAGTGTTAATTTAACTTAGCCTTGGTCAAATTGAGAGAATTCAAAATTTCCACATCAATAGAAAACTTGGAGGTAGTTAACTCAGGAGACATCGCTCCTGTCACTCAGTTAGATCAGTAAATTCGAGTTAAGGGCTTGGAGTTTAGTTTGCATGTGTTGATTGCTAATTTGTAGCAATCCAGTTCAATTATTTCCAATTGTATTTAGTTAAACTAGTTATTACTATTGATAGAACTAGTTAGAGGCCAGTTGTGCAGTGGGACAATAGTCTAACTCGATGATCATCCAGTTAACTGATCAATCAACCAAAAATATCCCACACATGCAAGTAATTCTAATTTCTTAGTTGTGGTGGAGATTCCAAGGTAGTGTAACATCGGTTGTAGACTAGTCTTTAGTGTATAGGTGTTGCATGCAGTCAAAGAATTTCACAATCAATTAGAGGAAAATTCCTAAATAATAGGGGCCTGTTTCCTCGGCATTTTCACAAGGTAATAGGAGCTCAGGTGGGGGAAGAAATTGCATAATTTTTTGTCAGAGCTTCTCATTGAGTAGAGAGAAAGGTTATTCACTTGCAGGTTGTGCTAAGAGCGAGCAAGAAATTGTAATGCATTCTCTATTTATCTGATTAATGCAAGCGGGCTTAAGGGGTTTTTACGAGTTGGTTTCCCCTAGATAAATCAATGTACTTTTGTATGTGATTGATGCATGTTTGTGAACGTTTTTCTAAATTGTGAATTAATTTATGTAGAGTAGTAGAGTAGAATTGTGTCTCTTGATTTAAATTAAATTTCTTGAGTAGTTGCAATTCTATCACCATATTTCTACATGTAGATGAATTCAAAAGAAATAAAATTTATTAAAATTTATTAGTTGAACATTACTAGTTCTATACATCTTATAAAATTGAATTTAAAATGTATTTCAATCCTATTCATGTTTTTCAATTGAATCATGAACATATATTTTAGTTCATTTAAGTATCAAAGTGACTTGAATCATAGTCTAAGATTGTACTTATTTTCTTAATTTATTTCTTGAGAAGTCAAAATTGTTATCTTGTTAATTATGTACGATAATAAACTATCCATATGAAAATATATACAAATTTCATTATACATGAACATCCATAAACTGAAATAATGTTCATGGATCCATAAACTATCAATATATGAAAATATACAAAGTTTGCACATCACATGTGAATGTGCCCTATGAAACTGGCCTGAAAATATACAAACTATCTATGATACACTCTAGAAAGTATCGCTTCTAGAACTCTTATGTGTGCTCTGCTGCATAGAGTGAGTGTCCATAATTCTATATAGAAATATAACACATTCAAATTAAAATTAATTAGAACATTATTTATACAAAATAAACAATATGTAAATAAATGATTTTGAACTGTTCATTTAAATAGTCCCCTACATATGACTTAGGAAATTGCAAATGGAATTCAAGTGGGATGGAGGTTTGAATATATGGGTTTAGTGCTCCCCTTCCTGTGGCTTAATGCCTCCATACCCAACATCCTACTCATGTGTCCACATAATTGCATCATCGACAACCCTTTGCATCTAGGCATGTGCACACAATGGCAAAGAAAAATTATAATTAGTCTATGAATTAATTAACATGCATAAATGTAACTTGAAAAAATAAAATGTTGAAATATTAGGAATAAAAAAATTCACCTCAATTGTTAGTCCATGAGTGTTATGAGGTGGAGGTGGAGTGGAGGAGAATGAGCCATGGAAACTTCCACTGGAGGAGGTTTCTTTGGTCGATGAACTACACCCTCAGCTGACCTTAGAAGCTCATCTGGTGTAGTTGGGTTGTGCATGCATGCTTTTTTTTTTTTGGTAATTGAGGATAAACTATATTAATTCAAAACTAAAGCATTACATATGCTACAGGTTGAGTTGGTAAGCTGCATTTAACCAATCCCAACCTTTGTTTCCTTCATAGTTGCACATGTATGGGGCTACCTCTGTGGAGGAAACCAGCCCAGAAAAAACATCAAACAGAAGATTACAAAATGTGCCATGGCACCAGTGAAAATAAAGGTTTTGTGATAATAACTAGCATAACAAAAAACTAAGAAGAGTTGAGCTGCTACACAGTCATGGGTCTTCTGCATCATCCTCCACGATGGGGCAGGCGTACTCCTACGCAATGGCTTCCTCTTTAGCACTAGGACGACGCAGAGGCCTGGAAGCAGGAGTGTAGAGGATAGGAGCGACCGGATACTTGGCATATGGGACTCGTGTCGAGATGCTTTCTGAGTCCATTATCCAAACGCCAGTGTCATCCCCCTCTGCCTCCTGTGCCGGGAGGCTCGGTTTTGTGGGGCAAGGGGTGCTCCTGGTGCACAATGGTGGTTTTCCTTGGTCTGCTTCTGCCTCTCTGCATTCCATGAGTAGGGGCCTCCTCCTCTTGATCATGCGCGGGGCTTTGGGGGGCCTCCCTGGCATGAATGCCTGAAGAGGAGCCCTCAAAGGACTCCAGGCAGTTATCGGGCCCTCACTGGTAACGTCCAGGGAACACACCTCTCTGGCCTCTTCTGATCGTTCTTTGGCACAATCTTGGAGCCATGGATAGGTGAAGCAGAGGGAAGATGGGGGGCTGAGAGGTAAGGAGAAGCAGATCTGACCAGAGGCAAGTAGTGCGCAGTGCGGTGCAATTGGATAGGGAGGTGTGCTAGTGGAGGATGCGCAACAGGGGGGGCTGGGTAATGGTAGTACTTAGGCTGGTGAAACTGGCAAGGAAAATGGAGCTGAGGTGAGGCACGCATTCGAAGGGGTGCGTAGCCGGGAGGATTCTGCACAGCGCAGCTCTGCAGGGGAGGCTACATAGCGGGCGGGGTGCGCATGAGGGATAAGGATGAAACATAAAAGCTAGAAGGAGCAGACTATGAGTAGCTTTGTGTGGAAGGACCTCCCATTTTGTAGGCCTGTGGCACATGCAAAGGTGCTGAGCATTATTAATACTCGCTCGCAGCTACATACTGCAACAATTTTCATGAGGAAGTATGTACTTCGAGTTATGGAAGAACTTCATATCCATACGGGAGGTCATTCAAATGATTGCAGCTGAGAGGTACCCCTGATGGGAGGCTACTGGCGTTTCGTATCTTTATGATGCCTTGCCTCTATCACCTCATGTGAATTATTGCAGGAGTGTGGATCCACTTCAAGTGAAGGCCTGCGTTGTAGATCTTCATCATCTCGAGCATGGGAGAGACTGTTTTCATATGTGCTTCCGCTATCACCCGCATTCTAGGTGCATGCATGTTATCATGAAATTATTAATATAAATTCAATATGATATGAACTTATTAATATAACTAATGTATAATTTGATGATAAGAGTAAAAATTTATATATATACATATGTACCTAGTCTATGTCACGTGGGTTGTGCACCCTCCAAGTGTCACAAATGGTATCATGACACATACATGCATATGATAAAATTTGGTCATGCACTAGAGTCTCGAGATATGAATAATGCAACTGGAGGGCCACGAGGAAACAAAGGTGGTCTAATCATCTCTCCACGCAATGCGACATGTGCAATGACTAATGTCCTTTGCATGTTATCTTCAATGGTATGCCTAGTCTCAGTGCCAAGCTATTATAATTTCTCTAGCTCCGTCGATGGAGATGGTCGTGGAAACAATCTCGGAGTTGGTGCTACATGTGCAAGGTCCCTATGAGCCCCGACACATTCATAACTACGTCCCAAGCCAGGTCCATAAAACTTAAATATGGTGCTGGTGTAATCTAGCCTCATATGTAGCACAAAATTTGCATATATATGCTTTGCAAAGTACATGGGGACTTGGTCATGGTGGGGGAACTCGACTCAAGCTACAACGAATCGATCGTAAAAAAAGGGGCCATATCAATATTCTTAAAATATTTTAGTGGAATGAGACTAACATGTCTAGCATGATAGTTCGAAGGGATGTCAACCAACTCCCCATGAATACCAATGTTCTTGGTGGTATATTTCATTGCCTTCCAAGTATGTGAGCCTTAAACATCTAGCCTCCTAATCCTATGTATGGAATATAGGAGGTGGATTTGTGGGATTGCCCTGTGGTTTGTCTCAATCAACCTTTTGATGTTATCCAATATTAGAGACAAAATACCCTTAGTAGGAAAACTAGCAAATATTTTATCCAGCTCTCTTGTTATCCATGTTTGCGGGGCCCTGAAATCCTCAATTGTGCTACTGGCCCTATAACATTTTTCCATAGAGGGATCAACATTGCACTTTGATCCTTGTCTTCACCCTATTGAGGGTCTACAAGTCATAAACATAATTTAATCTATATATATATATATATATATATATATATATATATATATATATATATATATATATATATATATATATATATAACTAAAAGCATAATAACATATACATTAAATTCAAACACATCAATTGAAGATGATATAAAAATTAAAAACAATTTCAAGACATAGAAACATAAAGTTTAAAGAGGATTTAAAGTGAAAGATGTATACCTGCAACAGGTGAATAAGATTCACTATCCGTAGCACGATCATCAACAAAGATAGAAAGACTGCTTCTGACACTTCTATTGGTGTTGGAGGGAGGATCTATGAGTGGAACATACACTCTAGTATGGATACATGATCTAGCACGGCCATCTATAATAGATTCCCCAACACTTCGACGGGCTGCGGTTGGGGGTGGTATGGGAGATGGCTTTGAAAATTACATACAATAAATATAAACTAATCCAAGAAAAAAATGTTGACAAGAAAACCATTTATAAGCTCAAGTAGATTAATCTAGGCTAAAGTCCTAAACTAAATATAGTGTCTTTTTTTATAAAGTATCAAACAAAGTATTGATTTCCATGTAAACAAAATCTAAAAATGTGATTAAACCTAACTTACATTTTTTCCCATTTAAAAATGATGCATTTTATTCATAGAGCATAAATATGTGAATATATGTAAAAAAAATGAAATAAATCTCTTTGCAAAACTAATAAAACTTCATGTCAACCAAATGTTCCATAAGGCAAGTTCTTATAATGTACTAGGTGCAAGCACATAAAGAAACTGACACTACATAGTGAAACAATATGGTAGAAATTAGAAAAGAGTCAAAATGCTTATATATTCACTTTAAATGTACTTTTGATCATGGATTTAATATATATAAACATATGTGTATGTGTGTGTGTGTGTGTGTTAAATAAAAATATAGGAAGTGTAAGTTTTTTTTTTTTTGGTAAGTTGGGCTATTATATTAACTTCGAAAACATAAAGTTACATATGCTACGTGCTGGGTTGGCAAGCTGCGCTTAACCGATCCCAGGCTTTGTTACACTGTTTCTGGGCTGCCTCAGGGGAGGAAACCATCCCAGACAAAACTTAAAACCAAGAAATACATTATGCACAGTAGCGCTAACATATCTAAGAAACACAAAGCAAACGATAATCGAAAGGCTTCGAGGGCGAGCATGAAAAAAAACATAGGAGAGCTATGTAGATGCACAAACTTTACTTATCATCTTCATCATCACTGTTGGGGTTCTCCTCCTCAATGGGGCAAGAGCCTGCACAACAGCTGCCTCTACATCTGCCACAGTACACCTGGGAATGCCCACTAGAGCGCAGAGGATGGGGGAGTCCGGGTCTACGCTGTTAGGAACATGCATCCAGATGCCATCGGAGTCCATGATCCAGATGTCCGTGTCCTCATCTTCCTTCTCTGGAGCCGTCAGAGGGACAAAATTGCATTTTTGGGAGTGCATATGGGGAGAGATGGTGGACTTCCTCGAACCACAACCTCCTATCTGCGCAACATGCTTGGAGGCTTCTACACGCTTCTCGGGATTGGGACTCTGATGCTTAAAAGTGTTGGAAGAGGATCCATTAATTGACTTGAGATGATTATCCTCTCCATGATGATAACGTCCCGGGAGAGTCCCTCTCTAACCTCCACGGATAGTGCGTTGGCAAAGTCTTGGAGTAATTGCGCACCTAGATCAGGGATAGCAGTTTAGGAGAAAAGTTAACACACAAGGGCGAGTAGCACTGGGGCTAAAGGGGAAGAAATATCTAGGGGGAAGATGCATAGTAGGGAGTGCGATAGTCCAAAGGAGACTGCGCAGCTCCATGCTAGGACCGGGGCTTCGCAGCCTTTTGAAGTCGGTGAGAAGCTAGAGCAGAGTGAGGGGGGAAAAAGGCCAAGGTAACAGGCTCTATAATGAGAGGGGCAGGTAGCTCATCTTTATAAAGGGTCGGGGATGAGTTCCATGAGGACAACGATGAGTGGGCTTCGCATGTATCTGTGTGCTATGATTGAGAACCTGAGCAGGATCGGGGGAAGCGGTATGGCTGTGATACTGGTTAATCATGATGGACATTAATGGCGATAGATGCAAGGTGATGCTCAGGGCATGGTGACGCAATACACATCCTCTCGTCATCATTTCTGGTTCTGTGAGTTTCATGCGAGTGGCTAATGATATGTGGATCTATAGCATATGAAGCTCTGCGTGGGAGATCTCCATTATTCGAGTGGAGTGGGATGTGATTGTCACGCGTGTCAATTCTGTCACCAACATCTGGGGATAGGAAGTGTAATTTACAAATCATTACTCAAATAATAAATTTAATAAGGGTGATAACTAAGAGATATATAGTTGTCATATCATTATATTAAATAATTCTACAAATATGAGTAGTGGAAATTTTAAGGAAAATTACCATTTATAGATCAATACGAATCTTCAAAGGTTATTGAGCATCACCCATCTTATGTTATTATGAAGAGCACATTATGTTAAATAGTTATAAAACTATGTTAAATGTTATATGTGTGTGTGTGTGTGTGAGGGAGAGAGTGAAATGTTATAGCCATAACTATGTTATATATAGTTATATAGTTATGTTACATGTTATGTTATGCTACATAATTATATATAGTTATGTTGTATACATATAATAGTTATAGTTATGTTATACCTTACAACTATATATATGGGTGTGTCTGTTGGGTTAATAAAATTTAATTAAATTAAAAAATAATCATTGTGGACTTTTAATTTAGTTAATATTTTATTTAAGTACAATCAATTTTATAAAATAAATTACCATATTTATTATTAAAATATAAATTTATTTAAATTTAAAATTAAAAAAAAAGAAATAATTTTTCTTATTTGATTTAACCATATTCATCATGTCAGTTTAAAACTCATAATTTATTTATTTATTGGTTATAGTTTTAAAACTCATAATTTATTTATTTATTGGTTATAGTTTAATTGTTTTCTATTTTGAATTTTTTTTTTTTGGCATATTTATGGTCAAATTTATTTGAAATTTAAAATGCATTTTTAATAACAAAAAATCAATTTTTTTTGAAACTTTATTTCACTAAATTATTAAAAAAAACTTTAAAAGCTAAAATAATAAAAAAATAAAGTGCTTACCATAGAAAATATTTATAATAAACATGCTACCATTGCAGATAAATTATACAATGAAATACATAAATACATAAACTTAAATTATAGTTTTTATTTTTTTTGCTTTTCAAGGGTTTTCTTGGTAGTTTTCTATGTTGTTTTTGGTCTTCAAGGGTTTTCTTGGTGGTTTTATAGGTTGTTTTTTATTGTTTTTTGTGGTTTTCATGGTGGTTTTCGTGATTTTTTTTGTAGTTTTTGTATGGTAGGTTTTTTTTTTTTCAAATTAATTTATTTTATTTTGCAAAAAAAAGTTAAATAAATGAGACAAAAAAGACAGGAAATCTACCTCATCTTGAACCTCTAGGTTGTTGGCAGGTTGTCAATGGGTAACTGGATTGAGTTCCTCCATCTCAATCGAGCTTAGAAATCTTTCGTCGAACTCCTTTTCCTCTAATGATTTGAGAAACAATGACTTGCACAGGTCGCTATTGGGGTTTTTAATAAGAAATAATGTTTGATAGAGCTATAGGCTCGATCGAAAAATAAAGTTTGATCGAGCCTTTAACTCGGCTAGAAAACGATTCGATTTAGGGTTTTTTCAAACGTTCGATCGAGCTTATTTTAAGCGCCTCAATAGCTCAATCGAGCGCTTGTAAATTTCTTGATTGAGCGCTTAAAATTGCTCGATCCAGCATCCTTTTTTCACCGAAACTTGCCCTCATTTCACCAAAAAGTGTAACCCAACTCCATGCTATCACCCATCTTATATGCATAAGTGTGTTTACTTAGATAATTAATATTTTTAATTATATCCATATGTGTGCTTACTTATATGCTTTCTATTTTTTTTATAATTAATAACAACAACAACGACAATAATAATTTAGTTAATTTTTATTATATTTTTTATTTTTAACTTCAACTTTAACAACATGAGATGCATTATGAAGTAATTTTTTTGATAATTATCATGGATTGATGCGTTTATAATCATTTATTGATTATTTAATTTATATAATTGCACTGATAAATATCTAATTAGCATGATGTTTTGTAATATTCCTAAATTAGCATGCAACTAACTGGAATATTAAAATATAATTTTTCTTCTTAGTTAGAAGAATAAGAGGGTAGGGAGACCCATAAATATCCTTTGTAGGAATAAAACCACTCCATATGTGAATGTAGGGCATCAAAAGAGCTGGATAAAGCTCCCCTATGTGGACTGGATCAACTTTGACCAAATCAACAGTGCTGGTATGGAAGTAGTGGACATTCAATGAGGGAAAACGCAATTTTGGAGGGAGATCCTTTGCATGGAAGTAGTGCCTTTAATGAGTGGGGCCAAGGGTGAGGAAGCTCACCAAGAATATAAGAAAGAGGATGGTAGCCATTGTGATCATGTTTTAGATTATTATTTGATTGTAGTCTGTTAAGAATTTTGGCTCTCTTCAGCTGTTTAGCTAAGATTGCAGTGTTGTTTAGCACAAGGGTGTTCCCTTGCGGGAATCCCACCTTCATAATCAGGGGACTTAGAGTGCCTACTCAGAAGAAGTTCTTGAGAATTATTTCCACATTTTGGCATTTTTCTAAGCTACAAATTTCTTCTACATCGCAGATTCTGTTTAGATATGTGCTGAGTTGCAGGGTGCAGTAGTGGAGGGTTTCATTGGGCCATTTCTGAGCTTGTCTTCAGTGGAGGAAGGTTTCTTTCCATTTAGAGATCAGTAAGGAAGGTCCCTTTGCTTCATGACATATTTTGGCATCAGGCCAAGTCACCAACATCCCCTACAGTGCAGCTGCAGTCCATGACTGCATTATTTTATTGAGTTATTGTAGGGGTAAGTTAAGTGCTCCATTTGGGGTGTTTTCTTTTCAGTGGAGGGATCAGCCCTACACTTGAAGAGTCCTTTGGAGGATTTATTTTAAGATCTACATCAGATTCAGTCACCTCCTTTTCAGGTGCCCGATTGCAGAGTTTATTCAGCCCTAGGGTTGCATTCCGACATTCTGATATTTTGTGTATTTCCGGAAACCCTTCTTGGGTTATCTAGGAAAAGTGTAGAGGTGCATAGATCTCCATTTTTTAGCCTTGTTTGAGCATGTAATATCAGATCCATCTATTTACATTCTCCAGCTGCAGTGTTATGCATTAAAACTGTATTGTACTGACTTCAATATTTTGTGTAGCAGTGTATTACTTGTTTTGGGTGCTTTGAGGCATTGGAGGCTTCTTTTTCCTATCTTGAGGGACTTGATCCCCAAGATCTTGTACTTATATATTGTTGTTATACATAATACCATGGATCCATATTTAGCTCATATGTAATGTGTTGACATTTGTTGCTATTTACATTATTGTGTGCTATATTGCTAATTTTCCCATTTGGGAATATTACATATTTGTCAAAAAAACTAACAATTTTAATATGTAGTTAAGATTTAGTCATATATCATCATACTCAACATATAATGATTATAGCAAGAATCAGTTTTCTTGTATCAATTAAAATTCAAATATTATGTTTACTTACAATAACCAACAATAAGTTATTGCTGCTAAAATTAAAGGCATGACTCTAGTTGTTATGACTTAAAGGGGGGCCTATATTAGGTTAATGTATATGATATAACCAAAGGTGGGGCATGCTATTGCCTAAATATACCTCAGGCTGAAGGAAGGCAGAGTCTAGGGTAACATCAAACCATGCTTAATCTGGTAGCTAGCCCTACCAGATCGAGAGAGGGCCCTCTCCTTGTCAATCTCAGCAAAAATAATAAGTGAGGCTTGAGATGACTAGAAATAAAGGCTGATTTTAGGCTAGGTATATATGTGAAAAATTTTGATTTGATTTTGGGGGTTTTTTTTGGAATCAAAGGGAAAGGCAGATTTTGGGTCCGGGAAATGATCAGTTTTGCAGAGAGCTGAATGGGGCAAGGAAGGCAATTGTTTTGATGCTTCGAATTGAATGAAATGGATAGCTTAGACCGGTGAGGAGTTGAATAGGGCAAGAGGCTTTCAAGAATCCTCTTCAGACAGTTGAAAACATGGAAAATTAAACAAAACTTCAAGGCAGAGAACTGCAAATCTAATGAATTCCACCTTTATTACTTGTTTGTTTAATTTAAGAAGAAAGGAGAAGGGAAATGATACACATGAAACATTAGTAAACTTACAATCTCAGAGAGAAACACACCATCAAAACATAGAGCCACATGGATCCCAAAGAGTGCTGCAAACCCTGGTCTATTCCTTTGCCAAAATGCAGAGATGAAATGTACAATGAAGCTCAAAGCAATCCCCAGTGTCCAACCCTGAAAATGACTGAGAAAATACAAGATATAGACAAGCCTAACTCATCCCCATGCCTCTAGGGGTCAAGCTCACTAGTTTAGGAGCTGTTTCAACAAGATATAAACTAAGAACTAGAAAATAGGCAGTGGAACAGCTTGCCTCTATAAGATAGGAAACTGATTCATTCAGTTACAATTCACTTTTTGGTGAATGAATCTACTTACAAGAGTGAAAATCAATCAAAATTACATAAAAACCATGAAATTACATCAAGTTACATCAAAATATTTACATTTGGAGATAAAAAAGTCAAAATGGCCAAAACTAGGGAAAAAACTAAGTTACTAAGTGAAAACTAAGCCAAAATTCCCAATGCGCCGCGCCTGAAATCTCTATGCATCGCGGCACTTTGGAGCTAATTTTGAGGGCCTTCCTAGAGTCCAAATTGAGTGCAGGATAGCTCGTTGGAAAGCTCTGCCTGTCTAATTTCCAATCCAAGTGAAATTTATGAATTTGGTTTCCATTTTCCTTTCCAAAAATGAGTTTTCCCAACACTGCTTCCTGTGTGTCCAAAAAGTGGCAGATTGGCCATTTTTAAGGTGTTTTTGACCCTTCAGGCAACCCAAAACTTGTCAAAATATTTAGCTAATGGGTAGGCATGCATAAATTTTGATGAAAAATCTAGAAATACAAATTTTTCTTCAAGAGGAGCTTCCAATTATAAGCGCACGCCAAGTGGCGCTACGCGTCGAGCAGGAAAATCTGTGTTAAGGCCAACAAATTCAAAATTGACAAAATTTTTCCAAAATTTCTTGAAATTTGGGCTGAATGTCCACCATCAAGCGCTATTCTGAGCCAAGGAAGCATCGGCCAAAATTTGGAGTCTATCATGCCTTTTGCGACGCTTTAATGCCCTCTTTAACTTCGCCTTCAGGATCTTGATTCGCGCCTTGCAAACATGGTTTCTCGCCCAATAATGATTATTCATGTGCCTTAGCATGTTATTTTCCTTGTTGGCCTTCTCCAACAGCTTCTCCAGATGAATATTGACCCTCTCAAGCCAATTCTCTCTATCAGCCTCAATCTCTCGCTCAATGGATGTCATCTCGGTTTGGCTTCTTTGGGCAGCTTGCCGGTCTTCACGGATGTTTTGCAACTCCATGATTGTTTGCTGATCTTCCAAATGTTTGTTTCCCTGCTCAAGGTAGTTTATAATCCATTGGGCTCTTTTCAATTTGACGGTCAAAGTGTCTATCTCCGCCTTCTGCTCCTGAATAGTCTCTCTCAACTTTGAGCTTGGAGAGCTCAAATCCTCAGCAATGAGTATGAAACCTGTATCTTGGCCTCTTGAAGGCCCCTCATCCTGCATGGTCCTCTTACCTCTGTCTTGTACCTGTACCTATGCTGCTGATGACGGAAGCGAGACCCCTTCCACCCCAGGTGGATATAATACTCGCCGGGCTGCTGCAAATAATCCTCTAGTGCCTCTCTGATAAGTGACATACGTCGGCACACTAGTAGTCTCTGTCTCCTGACCTCCATGCTGATATGAAGGTTCATGAACAACCTCCGGAGGAACCTGAGGCGCTGTGAAGAAATCATTAGAAATGAAATCCTCCCATGAAATACCCTGCAAGCCGAGCTGATGCACAACCACGATCTTAATGAGTGCATAGTGATAAATACTGTTGTACTGCTGCTCGGGAGTTTTCCTCGGCACGAGAGTGGTCATTCTCTTGATATTCCGGCACATGAAATAAGGGAGGTTCATCATCCTCACCCTGGTGAAATGCATCAATAACCTGATATGATAGGCATAGAGGCGTGAAAACCGGCCCTCAGAACTGAAATATCTGATAATGAGTTTCATCATAGGCGCATAGGAATCCTTTAGGAACTGGAAAGGAAACACTCTGCTGAGTTGTTTCACAAAGCTAGGCCTGATATATGGTTCATAATGCACTCTGTCCACCTGCTGTCTTTTGTTCCACTGTTCTCCCACATTTGGTATTCCGGTTGCTTGAGAGATAGTTTCCGGTGTTAGAGTGAATGTTACACCGGCAAGGGTTACCTGACCATCATGTAAATGAAATACAAAAAAACGGGCCAAATCCTGATGATAATGGATCCTAGCAATCATTTCACAAAATTGATAACACGACTGCTGTTGAAAACATGCTATGGCAAGTGGACAAGCCTGCAATTCAGCTAATGAGGTGGGCTCCTCTCTCACATGTCTGCCACCCTTATGAGGCCTTCTAGGTGCATGTAGTTCAGTGGTGGAATCACTGTCTCGGTCATAGGATGTATCAGTATCTGTCTCCATGATGTCCAAGGTCTATGCAAGGTCTATGTTGTATTGGATGAAAAATGAGAATTTTGGTGCTTTGATTTGATTGCCAAATATATGTCAAATGGGAGGGAATATGGAGGAATAGGGTAATGAAAGTGATGGGCTATAATCAAGTGAAATTGTGAGTTTGCCACTTGAAATCTATGTGTTGGGACAGCCACTTGACTTCTTGGGATAAACTTGGGATTTGGGAAATTTTACAAGTGAGATGGGAAAATGAAAATGATAGGAAATGAAATGACTTAGGGATAGGGAAATAGGCTTAGGAATGAGTGACTTTAGGGATGTAAAAGGATGGGGGATGGACTGTAGTGATGAGATAACAGTGAGGGGGAGGAAAAATAAGGTTGGGAATGGAAGTATTTGGCCCAAAACAAGTTTCAAAACCCTAATGAGTCAACTTCTCAACAAGATAATAGGGTTTAGTTTTTGTACTCAAATTTTCATAATCAACACCAAGCACGAGTTATGAGCAATAGAGGAGTGGCTTTGACTTACTCGAACAAGGAGCAGTCGAGAAAATTTGATGTTTGAGAGGAATGGAAATTTTTTTGTGTTCCATCCCGATGCGCCGCGCAACCAATCTTGTGCGTCGCGCCCCTCCAATGCGCCACACCGGTTCAAAATCACACACAAGCAGCTTGCCCGATGCGCCGCGCACCTCTGATGCGTCGCGACACTTGCCCAGTGCATCGCGCTTAGCAATTTACACACAGTCCGACCTCCCATCTTCTTTCTTCGCTCCTCCATGATTTTTCTTGGCTCACTGCTGTCTCTTGGCATGCAAATGAATTTTTGAAACATGAAAATATCTTTTATGCCAAAGATTTTAATTTTTGCTTTTTGAAAACCCACTTTGTAATGTTTGAAAACTTTGACACTTTTTAAAAGAACTCTGTTTTGCTTGCTTTTGGTTTTTGAACTGAATGATGAGCTTCTTGTCTATTTTGCAGGGAATGGATGGCATGTAGTTTTGGAAAAGGCGACCAGGGTTGCAAATGGAGCATTATTACAACTGAAGAACTTGAAAATTACATTGCATTTATTACATACAGATGAAATAGACAATTTTTCTTCAAAATAGAGTTTTGAAGAAAAATCATTATCAAGCATTATGATGATGAAAATTTTTGCACTGAAACCTTATTTAAAGCTTCCTCATGTGCCTGCTGACAATTATTAAGCATTTTTAGACCTGATTAACTAAACCCTAGACCTAATGAGACTAAAGACCCTAAAATGTCTCTTTGCTAATTATGAGGCCAAACATGACTGTACATGATTTTGATTAACAGAACTAGGCCAGTAGGTATAAGACATGAGGAACATGAGTGACAACCCCCTACCGTAAGATGATCCATGCTCCTAATGGAATGCAGCTGCCTGAACTAAGTGAGACACCTAAAATGAAATGAAACAAGAGAAATTTGATCT